>BLKR01003109.1:0-160735 GCA_011170035.1 Teleogryllus occipitalis
AACCCGAGATCTTCAGCACAAGAAGAAGCCATCCAACCAAATACGCTACGATATTGTCCGTGGGCAGGTCACTTATGTAGTGTTTGAATATTACAATGTTCTTGATGCCAGAAAATTCTTCCTAAAAATCGCAAAAGCTACTGTTTTTTCAGACAAAATTCTAAATAAAACGTATTTTAAAATTTAGTATTTAAAACGATTGCACTTGGAAATAAATCTCCAGCATGTGTATTGATGGTGTTCGAAAACATATATATATTGTCACCATTTAACTCAAATTTTTGCGAAAAACACTCATATTTTAAGAAACGTGCACATGAGTTGATTTGAAAGACTAATATTGAAGAGCAGATTACATTAAGAAAGAAATATGTATAATTATCTTTCGTCTAACGCAGTGTACTCTTCAGACAACATTCACAGAAGTAATGAATAGTACACAGAAAACTGCCAGAATAGAAAACATTCGTTTCGGTATATTTTTCAGTTTTAGAGGAATATCATTTTGTCACACAATAGATCTTCATTGTATTAATTGGAATAATTGATTAATTGTATTGTAATCATTTTTTCAAATATACAATTAGTCCGATTCGTTACACACGATTGAAGCAGGAAGCTTTAAATTAAATTTACTATGCGCACGAATAATATGAAACAATTGAATATTTGTAATATTGAAAAATTAAAACTTTGTAATGGAAATAAGACTTACTACGTTTTTAAGTACATGTTGCAAAGGTTGCTATAGCTCAGTGGCATCGTTACAGTTTTCCCTGTAACGTTACTGACTGCGAGGCTCTAGAGCTCGAGTTCGGATGTTGGCGGATGTTCGACTGTGGTTACATATGTAGGGCGAAAAACTTTGGAGCCGTTTTGAAGAAAAGTTTGAAAATGCTTCAACTTCAAGGGCTTCAACTAAATTAACCCCAAAATTTAAAGAATTATTTTCAAAATCGCAGGGCCTCGATTCGGGCCAGATCTTTAATGGAAAATTAATTTTGACAAACATTCTACGAATAGTTTACACACTAGTGCTCATAGAGAAACAGACAGACAGACCAGCGGACACATGGACGGAGAGACGGACGTTTTGAAATAATAACAACACTCTCTTGGTAACTTAAGACCCCAAAAGGTGTATGTCCATTAAAATCTCGACATATATTTACTGCAACGTTACATACATACCTCTCTAAATATTACTTTTGTTACTCGGAATGTTTACGAGAAAGTAAAAATAAATATATAAATAAATACACTTTCACACACCACGGAGTAGGTTACACGCAAAAAAGAACACCAATTACAGAGTCCGAATTCCTGCCCGTCAGAATGTAGTTGTAATGTTATTACATTAACAGGGGGTCCCACCAACTACGGACCACCCCCACAACTTCTAAACCGTTCATGATAACGAAATGTGGTTTTGCGAAATGCAGGTTTTGCTAAACAATGCGGAATCATGGGGCAAGTAACAAGCCGTAGAGAAATTGTCTGTATTTTTAATTTTCGAGAAATTTAATCATCTTCGATTTTTTAAATAGAACTATATATTTTTATCACCAGTAATGGATAGACCATGAAAAGAGGATTAAAATGAAGTATCATATGCTAATATTTTGGTAGTAACTTGAGTATAAAATTAGGCTTTCTGACATGTGATTTTGAATTAAACGGGTAACCGTGTAGCAGCCCTTGCAACTCTCGGTTTTGGGGAAAGTGGCCATCACGGCGTCTAGACTGTTGCGTCTTGACTGAGAGGGGTGGCAGAGGGGGATAAGAGGCATAACTACAGCAATTCTTGGTGATGGCACAGACATCACACTAAGGCATACCAATTTTAACAATCAGAATGGGAAATTATTTCCCTTTATTTATTTGGATTTAACTTGCCTTCTACTAAAATTTAAAAACATTGATCGTTCCAAAGAACGATATAAAAAATGGTAGCGTAAAGATGTTAATAATAATAAATACCCTTTTCAAACTGAACAAGAAGCCAACCAGCGTCTCTTCGTTGGTAAATGTCATTTTTAATTAAAATGATCATTCGTCCACTTTGCAACCAAACGACTGCTGTTCTTGAATGGAAAAGAAGACGGTACACTTCCGTCTTCTGCATTTTCATGTTTGAGGCAGCACTTGGCGCTATGAAATGAGAAACTCTAATCAATATGTGCAGTAGCGAATGCAGATATGCATTTTTTAAAGTTTGGTAAATTTACACTGATAGAACTGTCAAGAGTATTTCAAGTTTTTTATTACTTTGTTCTTCTGGTAGTACGTGTTTAAATAGGAAGTTTAGTTACCGTGAATAATAAGAGAAAATATCTACCTATCTATTATTTGATGAATTAATCAAGATATTAGAATGAAAATCTTTAAGAAATCATTCGCTTCCCATATATTAAAATGATGGCTTGTTTCTGCACTGAGTTAGATTTTTGTAAATTTAGAAATGACCTTTATTATTATTATTATTATTATTATTATTATTATTATTATTATTATTATTATTATTTTCGCTACAATATTTTTTTATTTCGTTCTTTTCGATTATCGTTGATTTGGAATTTCAGAAGAAGAAAAGTTCAACTCAGATGAACAACTGGGAAAAAATTATAATTCAGATCGTTAAAATTGATGTTTGTTCATATGTTTTACATGTCAAGATCATGAATTGCTGCAATTACACCTTTATCCTACACGGCTATCCCTCTCACACTCCTCTCTTCACAAAACAGTATCAACGTCGCGAAGGCCACCTTTCCAAAACGGCAACTGTTGCAAAGGCTACCCGTTTACTTGAAAATCTGATGCCAAAAAATCTAATTTTATACTCAAATTACTCTTAAAATTCTAACATATGATACATCATTTTATTCCAATGTTCATGATCTATCCATTGCCGATTAAAAAATATATTGTTCAATTTAAAATATTAAAGATGATTAAATTTCTCGAAAACTAAAACTATTATAGAGAATTCCTCTACCAGCATGTTACCTGCCCCAGATTTTGCATTGTTCAGCGAAAACTGCAACTCGATACCCTGAACTGTTTAGAAGTTATGGGGGTGGTCCATATTTGGTGGGACACCCGGTATCATATAAACATTAGAAACCCTATGTAACTTGATCGATGATAAATGAAAGCGATTGCTGTATACTAAGCGAATGAATAGGGATGACTAAATACGTCTCGTAGTGGAAACCTCGAAATGTTTACTTTTCATAGCGTCAACTTCGGGTAGCTATATTTTCTTAATTAAACCCCAAAATATCCAAGCAATTATTTCAAATTAAATAAAACTACATTTTTATTGACAATAATACTAACCTGATATGACCTTCTACAAACAATTATTAAGATATGTGAACTTCTTCATCCTAAATTTTCATCCTAAATAGTTACTTTTAATTTTAACGATTATGTTAATGTTTGCTACTCAGAGACACGGAGCACGCTCGAAAGAACACAATAAGTAAACGAAATTGAGGATATTATGATTATTATGTCGTAGTAGCTTCATTGTTGAAATGACGACTGATTCTTTCATATGAGATTTTCTGTGTTTCATGAAGATGACCTCGGCGTATACGTATTTCGAAGACGTGTAAACTTCCATGATTTTGACGCGATAAGCGATGACCTCAAACAATCCACTTCGATTCAGAGGGTAGTGTCAAAAATCATTGGCGTGTTAGTGTCGAATGGAAAAGAATGCGTCTATGAATTGTTCTGAACTTGGAATAATTGAATTTTAAAAACATGTTTATTTGTAAACTTTGCACCTTCATTGAAATTTACTTAACTGCATACGTAAGTTCACATTCCTTCAATTACAAATGTCCATAAATAAACATATGCCAATGCAATATTATAATAGTATTATTACATTTTCGCATATTCCATGATGATGCTATATGCTTCTAAAGGCAGCAGACTTACTGGTTAGAATGAAATTGTGAATGTTATAACAATGTATTTCGTATTTGGAACGTGTGAATACTGAGGAGCCGGAAGCTTTAATGTCTATATTTATACGTCAAGACAATTAATGCAAAATTATTGTTTTCTTGTATATTTAATTTGAAAAATTTTCCACAATTTTATATGTAAAGAATTGGCTTCCTAAGAAGGTGGATAAAGGCTTTGTCGAGGGAAAGAGAGTGTAACGATTTACGCTTACAAGCTCAGCCTATTTCGCCTTGAAACGTGTGGAGGAAGGACGCAATTTTCACCGGGAGGTATTTCTTGAAGCCAATTGATGACTCTTTCTTGCTCCAAAGTTGAAGATTGTTCGGTAGCCGACTCGAGTAGTATTTTAAAATTTATGCTGTAATTGTTAAACAAATGGAACTTAGAGTATTTAGAATAAAATGAAAAATTAGGGAGCGGAAAACCAGGAATATCTAACCAGCAATAATTTTCGTGGCAATTAATGCAAGCGTTGTGGACGCTTGTCCCCTCCACCCCGTTAGGAACTTCAAATGTATTTGCCGGAGAAACTAAGCGAGCCGTTGCAAAACGGCTTATAGAAAAACCTCACGTGGGAACTGCCAAAAAAGTAGTTGCCATGACATGCTAATTTCTTATAAACACTTACGTATCTCGAAAACGAAAGGAAGCGCTAATCGGATTGCGGAATTTTACATCTCGTTTAAAG
This sequence comes from Teleogryllus occipitalis, assembly GCA_011170035.1. Classification (NCBI taxonomy): domain Eukaryota; kingdom Metazoa; phylum Arthropoda; class Insecta; order Orthoptera; family Gryllidae; genus Teleogryllus; species Teleogryllus occipitalis. The sequence continues at coordinate 4,673 of BLKR01003109.1, forward strand.
GCAATTTTAAAAAAGCAATACGTTTTTTTGTAAAATTTAAAAATTTATAAACAATTTCCAAATTTTGCAATTCTAAAGTGGGAAGGGTTTTCTGATGTTCCAGAACCAAAAACTGCGAATTAACAATTTTGCAACAATTAACAATTTTATAAACAATTCCGAAATGTGCGCTATTCCTGCCGGGGAGTGTCCCCAAATTGTCCATGATTTAATGATATCAAAATAACAATTTTGACATGAGATGCAAATTAATTGCTTAATACCTAGTTTAATTGTTACTTTAATGATAAATATACAGGTGGTCTTTGAATTTTACTTTCTTTTATTGAAATGGTTCCCTAGAAGTCCTAACGATTCGAGAAAGACAGTATTTTGCATTTTTGCAAATGTAATATACATATGAACAATTGAAAATATGCAATTATAATCGTTTTTCTTATCGCAAAATTCTGTAGTAAACTGGTCATTTGATAAAGTTCATAAATTGCGTTTGGACAAGAATATTGGAATTTAAATATCTATAAGAACGTAATTGTTCTAAAATTAGTGTTATTTTATCTGATATCAATGTAATTTCTTTAAAAAAATTGTGTTAACAGTGGTTAAGTGCTATGAGTTCATATATATTTCAATGAATTTACTTTCATGTTCATTAAAGTGTTTCTTTCATGTATTTTTCATTTGAAAATACTTCCACATCTGAACTGGCGGCGCCCGCCATTTTGTACGACGTAATTTTGTTAGGGCACTCCCGCCTGCGTTGAGATTGGCTACGATGGTTTGTGAGGCTCCGCCTGCGACGTTTCGTCATGACAAGGGCTGTCCAAGCCGTGCAAAAGCTGAACTTAGCCGCAGACGGCCGCGATCAATTTATGTTTCCAGTACTGTACAATTCCTGCATCGTAGGGATAAAAGTGCTCAGCACATTTTTGTTTCTCTCAATATTATTATTATTGTTATTGTTGTTATTATTATTATTATTATTATTATTATTATTATTATTATTATTATTAATAGTATCACTGAAAAGAAATTTCAACGTTTTTCTGGTTCCTTGATGAAAGTAGGCGATTCTTTCAAAAAATCGAATATTGAATACTTAAATTAGTTCAAAGAATTATTAAAATACATTTGAGATATTAAAATACATCTGTTACTCAGTAACATGGTCACAATTTGGATAGCTGTACGTCTGCGGAACATATTCTCCGATCGTAAGTGCATCCAACAAGGTGACGGGTAAGGTGACAATTAAATATTGAATACGTCATACACTTTTTCCTGTCATGCATAGTTTTTGGAAAATTGACAACTATATGATTTATACATTTTGGTGAATTATGGTACCATTGAAATACGTATCTTACTGCAAGGATCTTCTGGATCTCTTCTGTTTGTATGATACGGATGGTTTTCTCTCACTGCTAACCAACAGTAATCTGCTAACATGGCTATCTTCCCTGATAACGTTTTGCAATAGCCAGAATGTTTTATTGGAACCGCTCTCCATGTTCATCATTGACATCTCCCAATTTACCCCGAAAATTCCAAGTGGGAGTTCAGAAACGAAGCTTTTACATGTTACATCCCACATTATGGTAGACAGCAAAGTTTTTCCACACAATTTTTGAAGTCCTTCTGTTCCCTTACAAAATTCGTGATATCTTGAAAGCACTCCCAAGCATTTTTTCTTTTCCTTCTAAGATCGCAACAAATTCAGTATCTTTCATCAATAGCCATATCTGGTTACCAACAAAAAATACCCTTTTTGATTTTTGCCTCACTAAGATTTGGAAACTGATCTTTCAGGTATTGCAACTCTCCGCCATTCTGGGCAGTTCTGTCCGTGCGCGTGACAAAGTTCATTAGCCCCAGCGTGATATGCAAGAATGGAAGGTAAATATTGCACGATTCAACAAGAGTTTAGGCAACAATATTTTTTGTTCCCCACTTCTAGACATTTTACAGGTTAATCACAGACAGTGAAATGTTTGGATTTGGCTCGACTGACCCATTCACACAAAAAGTAGCAGTATTTTGTGTAACCCAGCTGCATTCTCAAAAGAATAGCGCTCATTTGTCTTCCACATGAAAGAATTCTAGTTGATAGATATACATTTTTCAAAGTTTTATAAGATTCCTTCAAGTACACAGAATGAGCAATTGAAGGGAATTTGTTAGCGCTATGCAGTAAAACCGCTGCATGATGCATTAATCCAAGAGTTGCATTAAGGCTATTGAAATAATGAGGCTTCCTTTCGATAAAAATACTGAACGTATTTGTCTTTATGATGTCAAAATATGCTAACTCTTATATACTTGGTCAGTAAATTCTATTGCTGTAATCGTGAGCCAAGCAGGTCAGCTAGCATTTTTGATAATTTAGGTCTCTAACAATTTAATTCCTTTCCAGATACCATGGCGTTCGTTGACGTTAGAAATATGTAAATCATCTTCTGAAAGTACGTCTCTTCGCCTTCATTTTCTAAAACATATGATTCTGGGCGAACAGGGTAAGGAAATCTGGACTATGAGCAACTGATCACATTGCCGACGGTAAATTGGGATATTGCTTTCTTACTCTTTGCAGAGGGCATCACTATTTTGATGACATAAAACAGCAGTCATGTAAGTGATCCTGTTGTTCCCTCCCAATCATTGTCGTTTTTAGTCTATTCACTTCCCTAAGGAAGAAGCTACTCAAATCAACTGCAGCATCGCCTCTTTCTTCCGGAAGAGGGTCAGGGATTTGTTTTATGCTTCATAGAATTGAAGCGGATTCGTCTCCGTGCTCCCCACCCATCGTGGAGTCCAACAAGGGGACACCCCACTGGGGTGCCAGGGTTCACACGGAGATTCAGTGGGGGGATGTCATAGCGCTGCGCCGCCGTGGATCCCCCCGCTCACCCTAGAGTTCAGTACAAGACCTAGTCCAAGCCGACTGATCGGGAGTGGGTTAGCTCCCGATCGCCCGTCCCGAGGCCATGGAAAGTGTATTGGGACCTAGAAGGTGCAGAGACATCCCCTCAGTCACCAGGGACCATCGGTGTCCACGCAGCGAACGTGGCTAGAGCGGGTCAACTCATAAGAAACCAGCGTCAAGGCGACAGTATGGAACGCATGCATGCACAGACCCCTCAACTCCCAGGTTACCAATTCCCTTCAACACGGGTACATGTACGGCAAACACATGGATGGGCGTTCAGCATACAGAGAAGGCCAGTGACGAAGAAAAAGCGTGAAAATCAATATAGATGACAAGAAATGAAAAGCAAGAAGATGAAAAATTGAGAAGGGAACACACAAGAGCCTTCTCTGCATCTCCGTCAGGACGTGGACCAACCCATGCAATTTGAGAAGTATTAATTTCTTGTTTTGACATCTCACTATACTACTATAAATAGAATACCCTAGTAACATTCACTTGAAGGCATCAGCAAGAGACCATACATCATTAGCCCTCTTGAGTTATTCAAGATTTAGGATGATCTATGAGGTATCTTCTTTCCATTTAGTATTATACATTCATATTTTCTCACGAGAAGGCTCAATAAACATACCATGTGGTGTCGTCGTCGTCGTTGGTGTGATGTTGTCTTTCAAAAACATTCATCCATCAAACATTAAATGAGCTGTACCTAAAAACTGCATTAGATTGTTTTTTTTTTTTTTTTTTTTGTTTTTTTTTTTTTTTTTGAGGTCTCACTAATTTCAATTATGAGATGCCAATATAAAAATAACAAATAAATTTAATATACAATAGGAATAGTGGAAAAAAATACATATTTGTTCATCAGCAGTATTTATTGAGGCAGCCCAATGGGCAATATGCATACATTTCAATAGTGCTGCACAACAGGCCCTACTTGTTCACAGAGGTACAAACAGCACCACTGTACTCTACCACATATTTAGAATCTAGAAATACGTATGCTGGAGGGCACGGGATTTGCAAATGCCATAAGCAGTGATTCTTGTGCCATTGCTTGGCCTCTGTAGGTCGTTCTTTGATTTTATTGTCCAAGAATGAACGGTGCTATAGTTTAAAACTATGGAATGGGGTGCTACTCTGAAATTCTTGCAAAGAAGGCATTTTCTGTTTTAGCAACTTTAAACTGGTCCTCATATTATTATTATATTACATAATGCAGGATAAACTACAGGTGAAAGTTTACAAAAGATTATTTGATATCAAGTATTTTGTTAAATAGGCAAAACAGATTTTGAACCAATATCAACACTAGTTTACTCAGAATCTATGTTTTTAGAGGTAAAGCTGTGAAAGACATGAATATTTTAAGAGATAAGATGTCAAATATATAATGTATTGAATAGTAGAGATCAGAAGGAACAGTGAATTTGCGAGATGAAAAATTGATGCGTTTGAGTGAACATGCACTAAAGGCACCCTTTGATATTGAAACTACGCTGCTGTGCATCCTATAGCATTGCTACATAGCCCTGTAACAACCTTACAATTCCATCACTTCACTTCACTTGAGCAAATGTTTTAAAAGGATCTGTAGCCTACAATAATAGGCATTATGATTTCCTTCAATACAGAATAGGGCAACAGCATTTGCTCTTGAACAGGAAATGAATTATTTTAATATAATATTTTAACAACCTAATAGTGTTAAGAACTTTCTTCAATTAATTTCAATGGGAAAAGAAGACTGCCTTCTCTTCAAGAATAACTTCTCACGAAATCAAAATGAACTGCTTCTTTCAATCATACAAGAGAAGCATTTCACATTTTAAATTCAGTATTCTAAATAAGTGTTGAAGGTAGGGACTCCTAAGCTGCACGCTATTTCATTTATCACTGTATAAAAAAATGCAATAATTATTGATATTGCTAGAGAACCTCAAATTTTCTGCTTCACGTATCGGAAAACGTTGACATTCTTACACTGTCTCTCACAAATAAATCATGTTTTCTGAATATGTTTTAAAGTAACATCTTTATAAGCACGCAAATCACTTTAAAAAATTAAATAAAAACTAATCTATAACAGGGCAAAGTACACAGAAATCAGTTACAACTTTTGGCCAGGAATGTCCTACTGGATTTACTAATGAAAAACACTTACGGGATAAAAATTAGAAGATACTGCTAGCTTTTGCACATGTTAAATCCAAAGAAGCAGGTACAAACTTTATACATGTTAAATTTTATACATCTCAATAAATACTAAAAAACATTATAGTAACTGTATATAAGAATTACATTCAAAGTCAATGGCTAAGCACCAATAAACATTAGGCCCATTTTCTTTAAAAAATGAAAATGAAGATGACCAGTTCATTGTTTCTAAAACAGATATTCTGTAAGCATTTTGGAACAACTGCATATAGTAATGTAATTTATTCTATTTTATAAATGAATACTGTTAAGTTATTACTTTACTGTTATTTTAATGGCCCAAATCATTGGAATAATGTTTTCATTTGCAATCAGATCTCTTAGATCTTGTTAATGAGATCTTTAAAGGTCTTTCAAATAAGGTGTTATAAAATCAAAGAATTAAGTGGTGTTAATTAAAACTTTTTTCTGTTCTCACCTTCCCTGTTACTTACTATTTCTTTACTGAAGTGAAATAAAAACATACTTTCTAAATTACAGCACAAGTGCTGTGACTGCCACAGTTTCTGTACTGACAGCCTGGCTCGGATCAACAAAGAGTAATAAAATCATGTGTCCTTTCAATTCGTCACATCATTTCACCTCTAGTAAAATATTCCTAAGGTCTACCACTACGCAAAAACCTATAGAGATCTGACAATTATTGCTTCTGAAGATATATAAAACATTGATATAATCCTGCTATATACTTTCTGTGATTGTCTCCTTCTCAGCTGGAAGGACATGCAATGATCATAAAGAACTGCATTGTTCACTATTCACATATCCTGTGTCCATCATAACCCTCAGAACAAGAGAAACTGGTTTCAGACTATTCAGCTGATATCAACAAATTGTAATAACTACATAAAAGAGCACAAAGTAGCCAAAGAAAATCACGTAAATAATTTTTTTAAATATATTTTTGAAACTTTGTACTTCAAATTTATCCCCTCAACCCCATTATGTTTAGATATCTGATTTTTCTACTAGAGTTTTGAATACTTCCATATGTGAATATTCAAATTATCCTTTGGTTTGGACTTCAGTGTTCAAAATTTGATTTGCTGTTCTTGAGGTATCTTATAAACTTCTTGTATTGCTACTGTCAGTGATATGTAATATGCATCTCAATTCTCAATGTAGGCCATCTCAGTAAACAGCTGAAAGCGAAGACAGAACACAGTCATGTTATAGCAAGAAAACAAGATCGATACATTATAAAATATTTCAAAGAATGAAACCATTACATCATATTGAAATAAATGAGATATGCTATTACTCTATAGCAGCTCAATATGAAAGACAAAATTGTTCTCTGACTAGAAAATTGAATTAAAGACAGCAATTATAAGGAACAATTTGTATAATTCCAGAAACTAAATGGGCAATTCAACAAACACACAATTTTCTGAATAGTGGAGAGAGCAAATGAGCAACTTCGCATGGATCTCTAAAAACAAATTAACATCAAATAATTGTATATACATGTCAAATGAAAACAAAAGCAAAGAAATAGAAAAGTGTACCATTTAAAGCTAGTCTGAATTTCTGGTATCCCATCCTCAAGTATCCATTCCATTTCCTTTCACAGCCCAGATCTTAAACTTATCCTTCACACCATAGTTATAAGCAGGACACCATTAGCACTGCCTTAAATAAGTGTGTACTATCACAGTATGCAGTTTTCTCATAACAAGCAACAATTATAAGGATGACAATCATTTTGACAAGAATATAGTCTCTCTCCCAAAAGGTAAAATGTTTCAAATACCATAAACAACGGCAGAATAAATATAGGCTGTATACAAGTTTAACAATCATACTAATAAAACTGAGAAACAAAACAAATGCTGATCAATCAAAACAAAATGTAGACACCTGCTACTCCCATTAATTCTAACAACTACCTATTTCATGATAATTCTATATTACAATATCAATGGCAATCTTCTTTTATAATATTAGAACACAAAACATTTTGATTCTAACATTTAATGGCCTACAATAATTTATCACAAAAAGTTACTGCAAAGGAAGATACGCAAATTTGGAAAGAAAACACAAGGATGTCTCTTATTAGTAAAATAATATCCAAATATCATGCTCAGAAAAAAATTTAAAGCCCAGTCTACTTTCAATGAGTGTTTGTTTTGTTTAAACTACGACTTGAAACAATAATCACGACTAGTTCTTTATTTCACCACACTTCACATTCTTTTTTGCCAAACCAATTTATGGCTCGAATATGGTGTGTGTTATAATGGTACACATTTTACCATAAAATTGCCAATACACCTCTAGTTTGCTACACAAACACTATTCTACAGTAATACTGGAATATATGCTATTATAATAAACCTAGATTTGTATTAACTGATTGATACTGGCGTATAATGACATTTCAAGTCTTGTTACATTTTATTACATTTTGGTGGGGTTACAAAAATTATATTTCAAATGGTCCACTTCATTCAAATCACAAATAATGAACTGGAGTTCTGTGATAATTCAATACGTAATTTTCAGAATAAAAATGGTGCACCTATGTGCACTCCAGTGATTCCAAGAACAAAATTCATTGTAACTCTCCTCAACAATAGTTTCCAGATGCCCACATTATTAACCCTCTTCATCTCCTAATGTTAATAAATAAGAACAGCTTAAAAAGCTTTAAATGATTTTGGCAATCGTGTATCACATACAAATTAAGATTCTAATAGCTAAGTATGCCAGTATGAGTCACACTTTTAATGTGAAGCTGCCTGCAAAGTGCAAGAGAAGGTAGTAAGGGCACTTATAAAGACCTTGCAGCAACATGGTAAAAATAGTGTACTAATACTCATGTTCTAATATACAGCAAAATGCCCCATCATCATAATTAGGCTAGCAGCCTTTGGGGCAGAACAACTATACACTAAGTTCAAGCAACAGAACAATTAACTTGCAACTTCATAATACCTTGATATTTATAAAACGACAGGGCCTCTGCGTATCACAGACATCTCTTCAACTGACATTGTTCTCAAAGAAACCAGACTGAAACCATTTATATTTTGACTAGTACTTCAAACATTTTGTTTTATATCTTTTGCACAAAAATTTACACAACCATCTGACCAAAAGAATGTGAAAATTTTGCAGTGAACATGCATTAATGAGAATGGCATATAGATTAACAAGTATTTCTGTACTTGTACATTCACTTTTCTTAGTACAAGTAGTCAACAGTGTGCCTCAATTTTATGGTACACTCCCAGTACCCAGAATTAATGGAATGAATGATTTGGAATGACAAAACTTAATTTCACTTCAATCGCTTTAAAAAATGGTTTTCAATACTGTGAGTAAATCTGCCAAATTGTTCAGTTAGTATTCAGTAATTATTCATTATGAACATGAGCTTCCTTTGTGGATATGTTGTTAGCTTCAGGGTAGTGAACTTGAGGTGATGGTAATTCTGCATTCTGCATGCATGAAAGTGTTACATCAGAGCTTAGATCTCTCTTGACCCGTGTAGGTCCAAACTTTGTAAGAAAAAATGCTGATATCCAACAGTACAACTTGCAAGTAAGAGGACAGAGTGCAGCTTGGTGCAAAACAGCAAACACTCTGTAATATGAGCCAGCAAATGGATCGGACGGAGCCGGACACAGCATATTGTTGAGATTCACTTGAGAAGGCTGAACAAAATATTAAGAGGCATATTAAAAACACATTTTCTTTAGTAAGTACTAAGATATTTTCACATTCAATGATTATCACTATAATTTAATAAAATAAATTTCACTCACAATAGCAAATAATTGAAGGAAACCGAAGTGATAGGCAAGATTCAAGCCAAAAGACATCACACACCAACTGAAGTCTGACAGCTTTTCAACATTGTATACTCCTATTGGGAAACAAAAAAATTGCGTCACTTTCCACATAAATAGAAACAAGTACTAAATACAGACTGCAATTAGAGAACCTGGGTAAATCAAGCACAATTTTTCCTTTAAGATAATCAAAGAACAAATTGATTACATTGAAGGAAATGATGTTACAAGAGAGCAGATAAAAACAACAAAATCACCTCAGTTCTCAAATAAGTCCTACAGAATCTATCCCTCATCGTAAAGAATTTATTAAGTTAAAACGGGAAAATACCATCTTTCAATTTTTATTGTTATTTTCTCTTCTGTAACAAATACACCAATCTTACAAACAAATAAAGAAAAAAGTAATAGGAACATAAAGATATGTTTATTTCATGGTTGAAATAAGGAGGTTTTTACAAAGTTTATTAGAGTGAAGAACCAATTAATTGAAATTACGGAAAAAAATGTCAGAAGTATTGGCCGTGACTGTTGAGGCACTTGTCCCACTGCAACACAAAGTCATGAATGGCTGCGTTGTAAAATTCACAGGACTGCATAGTGAATGAGTTCTACACATACTGCATGATGTCATTATCCAAGATAAATCGTTTGTCCTTGAGAGCCCTTTTTAGGGGATCAAAAATGATGTAATCATAGAGAGAGAGGTCAGGACTGTATAGAGAGTGTCCAAGAACCTCTCACTTGAATTTCTGCAGAGGGCCGTGATTGTGAAGACTGTATGAGGGCTTGCATTTTCATGGAGCAGAATGACCCCATGGGCCTCACATGGTCAACACAATCATGGCACTCTTCCAAAAATTCAAGTAGGAGGCTTATCTATGACAATGTTCACCAAAAACTGTGGCAGATAGGGCATGTGCTATGGGTACCACTCACAAGGGGCGCTATTTAGAGTATACCCACCAATGATTACAAATAACAAACAACCCTTGTTTGAAGTATCCTGATAAAGGTGCAAATTCCATTATTGCCATGGGTGCCCATATATCTAAATATGCCTCTGGTTCTCCGTCATCCTCCATACAGTCCAGACCTCTCTCCCTGCGATTACACCATTTCTGGTACCCTAAAAACAGCTCCATGAGCCAAACAATTTACCTCAGATGACAACGTCAAGTAGTACATATGGAACTCATTCATAATGACGCCCTGGAAATTTTACAAGACTGCCTATATTCTGCCTTGTATTACAGTGAGACAAAGTGCCTCAACAGCAAGGGTCAACAGTTCTGACATACAGGTAATGGTTTTTGTTCCTAGGCCTCCAGTTTATTTCTTTTTGAATGCTTCATATAGAAATGTATATCCAAGGAAATGTTCCATTCTACATGACCAATGATTTATAGCAACAAAAGAAATGCAAAAATCCTTGTGATCTTATGATTTTTTCACCATTATAAGGGCAGAAGTACCAGTTACGACCACTTTAAGAAGTTTTCTTCAATTTGAATTTAATTGCTTACTAACTTTTTCCTTTAGTGGAAGGAATGATTAAAAAAAGGTAATCTGTGTAATGTTACAAATAAATTTGATGTTTTTATTAAAGAAGTATTATTGAAAAACTGTCACTTTTCTTAATCGATAGCCACCCACAACCCACCTATAGACACATTTGTTTCAAGCTATGGCCACTTATTCACTTTGTAGACTGACTAATTTGAAAGTAAATTTAATATTAAGTAAGTGTTAAATTACACAAACATTTCTAGAATAAAAATACACTAGGAAACTAGTTGCATTAACACAGCACATACTTCCTTGTATTATTGAACATGTAAATCAAAGCTACATTTATTTGTCAAATGATTGTTTTGTAATAGTAATGAACCATAAGAGTTACTCTTTTATCTTTAGTCACTTTTCACAATCAAATTGTTTAAGTTGGTAAATATGCACCAACCACAATTTAAGCTAACAGTGTCATAAGAAACGTACACAAGTTTTTTAGACAAGAAACAAAGTAAATGTCACGTCTTTCAGTGTGAATCATTTCTGAAAAGCCAATAAAAAGCACTTATGACAATATCTTTTAATGTGGTACTTCTGCTCTATTTAGTATTCATGTTTATTCACTCATTTTAATATATTTATCATACATTGTTTATTTACGATTGTAAAACATAAAAACACAAGTTCTGCAGCAACTAAGTTTAAAAGCTTATTAATAGAGCCGCAGAAATATTTCAGAAGCTAAATTCATATAGCTAAATTAGTGTAACAAGTACACCCCAATGTGTGTCTTCTGACGCTAAGCCTAGAATAAGGACCCACATCCACCCTCATATAAACCAGATTCCTGTTCAAAAAGATTTAGAAAGTATCCTTTGTTAACAATTCTGCAAATTAAACATCAACAGAATGCTTATTCAATTCATAAACAATTTCAAGTGTGAGATTTATCATCTGGACAATGTGAGATTTATCTCCTGCTTACACGTGAGCATAACCCATACTTCACACCCATCATCTCTCTCCATTTTTCTCTACCTACCTCCAAGCCTCAGAAGGTAGTAAGGCACAACCATCATCATGCTGTGCTGAATCCAGTATATTGAAGTTTCAAATGGAAGCTGAAATATATAACATTTAAAATTAATGCCATGAAAAACAAAACAAATTAATGGTTTAGAGTAAATGGTACACTGAACATTTTTAAGTAAGTTTACAAAAGTTCACATGAACCAATTGTGGGCATAACACAGCCAGTACCTTTTGTTTGCATTCACTTCTCCTATTCTGCAAATCAAAATTTTATTGTAAAATAATACTATTTTCATTGTTAAAATTTTTAAATTGATTAAACATATTTATGAAAAAAATCTAGAAATTAATTTATGCAAATTTTAATCACAATTAACAGTTAATGTTTTTTATTCAATAAATGGCATTCTTTTAATTTTTTATTTTTGATATTATATGTAATAAAAGTAATTACAGGGTTACAAGCGTTTTTTAACCCCAATCTCAACTTTGATATATTTTATTAAATAAATAAGATGGTTCTTTTGCAGTGGTGAGATAATCTTTACATAACTTTAAAAAAACTATTCCATTCCACTATCCTGAAACTGATTTCTTTGAATTCATCAAGAGTATTTATGCAACATATGTATTCAGTTTCTCCCCTGTGTTTATTCTGGATATCAAAAATTCAAAAATTTTACATGGCCAGTGAATCTGACCTCTGGAAACATTCCACAAGTACGAAACAACTCTGAATGTTCAGAACCCATCCAAGACAAACATGCTATTTATAGAATCACCTTGCATATTTGTGAAGAGAGAGAACGTTTTTAGGCACAGAAGTAAACTTACTGTGAACATAAGTTAAAGAGTACAGACAATTGGTTAATAGAGCAACTATCCTTACATTAATAGAGATATATCATTTGAACAAGAAATTTTGCAGTGATCAATAAGCAAAGGAAAAATGAAAAGAATCAGTACCTAAAGTTTACATTCATAAATAATTTATTTTATTTAAAAAAATATTATTTTTTAATTGATATTACAATACTATTTATTCATGAGTATGTCAAATCTTATCATTTTCAGCAAGCCACACCACAAATCAGACTAATGTGTTAAATTGTACTGTTAATGTTTTGGTCATGCAATGCGATAGAAATTCTATGTTATGGTTCAAAGAAAATAAAAGAAATTACAATAAGTTGCCAAAATATTAGAAATAGGACTGCCTTTTTTAACCTTCAAATCCATCAGCGCTTCTTAATGAAATGTCGTCACATAATCCTATTTCTAGTACCCTTTTTGATCATTCTAAAATGACAAACTTTCAGCACTGAAATTGGCTATCAAGAAATATCAGCCAATTTTTGGCCCTTTTATGCTAATGAATTTGTTGTATTTGTAGAATTCGAAGAGGAAGAAAGAAAGAGACCATCTTTCTTTCTCAATTTTCAGAACAAGCCCAAACTAAGTTTTGAAGTTAGCGGTAATCCAATCCAAACACTGGACTGAATTCTTTTGGAGGCCAACACAGTAGACAAAAGTGAGCAAAAATGCTTCACTAGTCCATATTTTCCTTACAAAGTCAGAGATATCTGCTTTAAGAACAGAAAGACAACAGATTCTCAAAATACTCAAAGACAATGTCCAAATGATTATGTAATGATACTGAAAATATACATGCAATTATGACCTGAAATCTGTGAGAATATGGCCAAATGAATAACCTAAAAATTAATTTTTTCTCCAGTTCTTGTAATGTTGATGAATTGAAAATAATATTAAAAAAAAATAATAATAATAATAATAATAATAATAATAATAATAAAAATAATAAAAACAAAACCCATAATAAAATGAAGATAAATAAAATAAATAAATAAAATCAATAAAAGGATAATGAAGAGAAAGATGAGGTTGAAGATGAAGCGGAAGTTGAAGAAATATATGCAAATGACATTTTTAGTGGAAAATATTGTAAAGTATTTTATTACAAGCAACCTGATCACAATTATCTTATTTTAACATCATAAATACAATGCTTAATGTCACTCAACAGAAAAGATGACCCACATTGCTGAACGAAGAAACATCATCCTATATTTGCACTTAACTTGGATTTATAGCAGAAAAACTTTGCTTAGCATTCCCAGAAGTAATTGAAGCCTTTTTGTACTAAAAAAATTAAATCTAGTCAATTCAAGCTCCTTCATATTTAGAAGTGATGCCATTAATAGCATCAAGTTGTGCAGAGGACATAGGTTGAAGAGTTGATTGGCCATTGATCCATCACAAACCTTTTATAATTTAATTTTACTTGTCTATATTGTAAACATTGTATCTGTCATTTATGACAGCTGAGATCAAAATCATATTCAGTTGTTCAGAAGTAAGGCAAGAGACCATCTCAGCATTCCTCTATGGCCCAAGGGAAACAACAAAACCCCAATCAGACTAGGGGTTGACTTCATCCATGAGATGAACCCTCTGAAATAGGGTAGAGTGCCCAAGCACTGGACTTCTGAAATGAAGCAAGAAAGCTTTGTCATATTCATTAATTTAGAATTGGATTTCTCAGATGAAGTAATTTGTGAAATTATAGTAAACAAGAGCTAATTAGTTTGATACCATCCTGGAAAGACGTAGTATGTTAACCGCTTGCTAGAATGTGAAAGATTTCCAGTGATATGGTGCAGGCAGCGATGCTTAACACAGACTCAGGATGCCTTTAGGTTTTCTGGGGAGCAATGATGACAAGAGCCAAAAAGTTAAACAAGAGATGTAAAATCAGCGCTTGAAAAGTCAGCCGCTGCCTCAGATTACTGATGGCACCTAGATGGTTAAGAATACATGATCATGTACAAGTCCGTCCTGAACCATAAAACAAGAAATGTTTTAGCATTAGTGGTTCAAAATCTCTTCTGCCAAGGCTTCAAAATTAACTTGATATGAACTTCATGAAAACCTGGGGGAGCTCACCATATGGACTCTGTTAAAAGAAGTTATGATAACTAAGAGTCAGCTTATGAAAAAACTGATAGAGTACTTTTCTCTTGAATTGAAAGAAAATTTAACATCATGCCATGTCATGTCATGACAAAGCACTTATTGCAGCAAAATCAGCAAAATACACCTCCTTCAATTTATACTTATTGTTTATGTGAAGCAATAAACAATTTTAGAATTGATGAGTTCTCTCTTTGCCATAAATAAATTGAAAAACAACAACATAAAAATAAGTGTCCAGTCTGTTTTTCATGAGCAAGTGCTAGAAAGTCTAAAAATAACACACAAATTGCACCGCCTTTAATATTTTGGCAACATATGGATCATAGCATTAAAAGAATTGTTAAAAGAATAAAATCATACAAATAAAGCTAATGCAACAACAGTCCTATTCCATTATATTATATTCTAGTATTCTATTTGATCTTAAAAAACATCTATTTGATGTTAGATAATGTTAACGAGATTAAGAATATTGCACAAGTTTTCAGGACATTAAAAATTAGGAAATAGACCTATAGTCACATCAATCATGTTTATTATTACACTTTTTCTTCCCCTATCATAGACTTTATTAAATTCATATTATATCCATAAATGCCTTTCATCAAAAGGATTTAGGTACATGTGAATTATCATCCATAAATTCAGTGAATGAAGTTGATACAAAATATTTACTGTATCAAATTCATAAACTAAAAATATTTTAATTCTTCATAATGACTCAAACTCAATAGTTTAAATAAGGTGTCTTGGTAAGTTCTGTATTTTAGTAACTTTCCTAATTCTATTTTTTAGTAAGGTGAACTAATAACGGAATAAAAAATTCAGTGATCAGTTCTTTGGAATGCAATTCTTGTTATTTTTTTATGTTACAAAACAAAATTGTTGGAGATCAGAAGTGTTCTTTCAGTATAATATTACTTTAACAGTCAAATACTCCTTTATCTTTTTGCACAATCTATTCTTAGTAACATAACTTCTGTTGCCTTGTAATAACATTTTGTTTACATTTCTACGATTTGAACCATGAATACCATCAAGTCAGCAACATTTTTATCGTTTTTTGTTCTTTATGTCTTTGTTGCATGTGATGTTAACCAAAACTAAAAGCTCACAAATACCTACTTATGACTTACACATGACAACAAAATGTGGCAATGCAGGTTTTAATGAGATAGTATCATATGACCCCATGCAAGATCAAATAGTATAAGTCAACACAATTATACACATCAAAAATGCTTGTATAACTTAGAAACTGCTATATCAAAGAGACAAAAGATGAAATGAACCAACAAAAAATTTCTGGCGTGTTAATCATGATGGCTATAAAATACCATGACAGGGAAAAATTATTGATTTTTTTTTTTTTTTTCCCCCAACAAACCTGAAATAATAAGAAATTCAACTAAATTAAACTATGAAACTCTGTGTTTCACATGTAAATTCTGAAATGAGCAAAGTGTGACCTTTGCTATAAGTGAATATACTTTATATACAGCAAAAACATTGCTAATCTAGAGGAAAAAGAATGATACAGTAATCATAATAATAAATGAAGGAGTTTAAAAAAAAAGTATATAAATGAAAAAGTATTTTAATATATTATATATTCATTCGTCCCAAAATTTTAGAAAGTGACATTTTTAAAGGTTGAATTTTTTCTTTTTCTTTTTTCAGTAAGAAATATTCCATCATTTCAAAATGCTGTATTACAGGTGTTTATCTTTCTTCAATGGGAACGTTTACCAAATACATATAGTAATTGTTCTAAATCTGATTTTTGAACCAAGTTAAATCTATGATGATCCAGAAACATTAAATTTCAGTTACAGCTGAAAGTTCTAACTGCCCTTAAAAGACCTTCAAAGGAAATAAGTATGAAATCAAAAAATTACTGAAACCAAAAGAATACTCATGCCAATTTTTGAGATTACATGTTCAATACACAAGAGGATGAAAAGCACATTTCCACATTCAACTAGTAAAATTAAGAAGGAATTCAGTTCTTTAGTTCCTAGGTATGCCAGCATATAAGAAACATTTGGCACATGGATTCACAAGGGAGGACCCATCACCTTCCCAAGCATTTCAAAACAAACAAACAGGCAGGGCTGATTTCATTAATACTAAAGCATTCAATTAAAATCACTCAAAGATCATGGAGAAATTCTCATATATACTGCACCTACCAAAGAATGAAGCTGAGCAACTATTTAAATGCTGCACTTGCCCAGTCATTGAGTTACATACTCAATAGATGAAGACTGCTACGAAGTTCGAGCAACAAAAGAAAAAAGTTTGCTAGTAACAGAAAATGTACTTAAAAATAAAAAGTACTGGAAATAATAAATTTAAAAACAAAATAATATATGAATAGCATACTCACATTCATTCAATAGGTATATGAATATTATGTTTTTATAACTCAGTTCACATTATATTATACTTACAATCCTTGAATCGGTTACAGGAAATAAAAACGCCAACACTGCTCCATTTAAAAAATTCAGATGAATTCTGAATACATAAGATACTTGCTTACTTGGTGGAGCTGCTAACAGATAGATCTGAAAAACATTAGCTTATTAAGTTCTTGACATAAATTTACAGGACTTTTAATGACTATGCATTTTTCTATGTGAACATTGCATTCTGGTAAAATTACACATCATACAAAAGCAAAAATACTTCAATTTCGTTTCCCCTCTACGTGGTATACATTACCAAAACTTCATTTTAATTATTAATCAAAACTATCTTATATTATCTCAATGAACCATACATTTTTCACCAAACTATCCTCAACTGTAATTTAAAACAAGTTTCACTTTAACCATAGAATATTTGAGTAATACAGAAAATATGACTGAGCAAGACTGCACATACCTGAATTGCTGTTGTTACATGACAAGGATTCAGGAGATATATCACAGTCTGCGAAGCCAATTTAAATCCTATTTCCATTCCCCAAATTAATGACATGAGAATGAGAAGTAGCCTTTTGCCTCCTCGGTCCCTTCTGACATACGCTTTGATTTCTGGCTCTGAAAGACGACGGTATCCCCATGTCACGAGAACACAAGATAAACAGAGCGTTATAATAGTTTCTATCAACTTCCTCGTCGATGAAACATACGCCGCACATTCTGGACCACCGTTCCCCGGCACTGAAGAGTTAACTCCGCTGTACGCCCACTCGAACATGATTAGGATTAAACTATTTCCCCAACTATTTCAAGCCTAACCGATTCCAGGTATCACACGGAAATGCTGAACCTATTAATCATACAAAATAACACTATACAATATGGAAAGTAAAAACCGGTATTTGCAACAACAGTTTAATGATAAAAAATATACACCTAAAAACGCTTGACACTCTGAACACATCGCATTTCACAAGCATTTTCACACAGGAATGTGACGGAAACAAACAAGCAATGGCTTTTTCAAAAATTAACTTGTATTCTTCTTCACCGGCTACATGACAGGACAAACCTGGAATAAACGCACAGCAGTCTGACAAGACTACGGCAGTCACAATCGTAAGCGCATCGCCTCCACAGCCACCTTCTGACTAGTGAGCTGTCGTGCGTGAGCTGACAGATCCGATCAAGAGTTCAGTGTGGCATCAAGGGGAAACGAAATTTACCGAGAGAGAAGGCCGAGTTTTGCCGAAGCGCTCTTCAGAAACGCGCGCAGTACAGGCGCAGTAACACCGCAGTACGCGTTGTAAAATACATGCGGGGGAAGAGACATATCCCTGCATTAGAGTGTAGCTTTACGACTACCGTGACCGCAATAGTACGAAACTTGGGTATTAAGTACGAAGCTAAACAAAACTAAATTCGGTCAGAGACCTCGAGACAAGCACAGAATACTTACCTTGATTTTCGAATCGATTTTCAGTTAGCTTTACATCCACCTTTAGGAATTATTTTTATTACTAATTTCCAAAGCGCGCAGAAATTGAAAGAAAAGTATGTAGCCTCCGGCCTTGTAAAAGGTATCTACTATGGTTTCATTGGATACCCAGGAAGTCTGAAAAAGAAAAGAAGAAGAAGAAGAAAAATATATTTTGCTAATTTCCAATGCGCGCAGAAATCGAACGACATATGCTGATTCCGGTCTTTTGAGAGGTGTCTAAGGTTTCGTTAGTTAGCCACTTATAATAAAATTAAAATTCGCATAAAAATAACATATATTCACAAAAAAATTAAAATTCATTCACAATTCATGAACATTATTTTTCAGCACTTTTCCAGAAGACGTGTAATGATTAAAATGGATACACAAGTATAATCTTTTCTGTTTCATTATTAATTCCATACAACTAGAGACTCCATCGAATGACGGAAATGTAATTTCCAAAATTTGGAGCACTAATATAAATAATAAAACTTAAACAATTCATATAAATTAATTGAAATCATGTTTAATAAAAGTATATTATCATATTTATATTCAAACATTACTTACAAAAATTAATGCATAGTGTTTGTGACAGGTTATTATGCTCATCTCCCACGCACGTGGCTCTGGATTTGATTTCCAGTTGTCACTCGAGTTTCAGTTCGGCATTGAGACAATTAATAGTAATAGAATTTATTCAAAACAAAAACGAACTAAGTTTAGAAAATATAATTATCGCACTCATGGACATTGCAATTCCAGCACTATTTGTGGACACATTTTATTTCACTTCATTTGATGATTTATGTTGTTATTGCTCATACTAGTGGAGATGGTAACAAAATAACATTATTGTATTTTGAAAATTTCACTACCCTGGTTTATATTGGAATAATGAAAAATCTTCCTGATACATTCGAATTCACAACGACGCTCGCAGACGTATCTGCTTCTGCTGACGAGATCATTGCACACATGTGCAGAGGAGGGACAGAAAGGGTCTTTAATGACAGAACGGGACAATTTAATGCAAAGGGCTCATCAAATGTACATTTTGAATCAACAAATCGAACATCAAATGAAAAGAATTCCCCAAACATCATAAATAATGCATTCAAAGCCGTCAAGAATTGAGAGACAAGAACTTGTGTACTTTCAATAGCATGCGAAATTCATACAACAGTGCAGCTAGTTTGCAGCTAGTTTCAAACGAAGACAGAAAATTGGCATTCCCTTCGGATGCCACGCCGCGCCAAACCAGACACTCCCATTCTTCTGCATTGTAAATCGGTGGCTCGTTGCGGAACGAAAACAATCAGGGCCCTTTCATTGAAACATAGGGCAAAATAGGCCAAAAGCGCCCGTTGATTTCAAAATAACTCCATGTACATCGATATTGCGGCAATATCTTTGAATATTGAACATCACTAAAAGGAAAACGTATAGAATAAGGATCGCTTAAAATAATGTTGCGGGTATCACTTTCGATGAACTTTCATTTTCAAAAATTGCACAAAATTAACATTTGAAAACTACAAAATTGAAGATAGAGATTTTTGTCTTAAACAAAATCTGTTTTAAACTAGAGGTGCTACCAAAGCACATACTTTTCGCAATAATATGCTTTCATTATGTAATACTATGTCATAATTTCTGCCTTTCCAACATTTCAAATATCAATTTATCTCTAAATAAACGAAGAGTGACATTTAGATTTTTTTATTAAAAACTTTAAAATAAAATATATTTTTGGCATTGAATTCAGCATGTGAGATACTCGGTGTATTTACAAACACATTTGATGCGTATTTTATTAACAATATTCTGGGTTGGCAGTTTCCTTAAACCGATATTCTCCAAAATTGATATTCCCCAATCGATGTTGTTGATGTTGCGGCCCCTTGAATTTAAAACCGATATTTTAATTTTGGAGGGTTCTTTACATGAAGCCAAAAACAATTTAAAAAAATAAAATGGCCGCATCGATTTTGATTAAATTTTGTTTTTGGACAGGGTGAAGGGCGTTTAAGAGAATGGTGCAAGTCCCGTGTTCGTTAAAAACCTCCGATTATTCGAAAATTGCAAAAGTTCAAACTTTTTTCGGAGTCTTCCTGTAATTAATATATCAGAGTTTTTTCTCTTAATGGAATCTGATTCTTAAAGATATATTTTGAAATAAGATCATGTACAATATTTTGAAAAATTGAGCATTTGTTCGCGCAATTTTACGTTAAAAATTCGGGCGAGAAAGTATGTGCTGTTTTAGCTTCTAGTGCTACTTTAGCACTAGTTATGCAGTCCTTTGATACATATGAGGAAAAAATTAGAAGAAAAAAAATTGAGTTGTTTTTGAGAAAATAGTTGTTTAAATATTACCTAAATTTCACGGAAGATAATGCAAAATTAAGTCATATTTTCCAAAAATTGGTATGACCTTATTTTAAGATCATTCTTTAACGAACGTATTTAATTAAGGAAAATGTCTACCTTCAATATTGTAGTTGTAGGAAGACGTCGAAAAAAATTGAACTTTTGCAATTTTCGAAAAATCGTGGATTTCAACGAAAATGACACCTGCACTATTCATTTAAGAGTCTTTTCTAGAAAATTTTGAAAATGTTGTTGAGACTTCACGTATCGTACCTTCAACATCAAAATATCTGTTTCAAATTAAATCGAAGAGCCTTGTTTTTATTTTTTCAGATCGATCAGGGAATATCAATTTTGAGAAAATCAGTTGAACGATTTAGGCCCTAGCTGTGACGACAGACGGACGGACAGACAGAAGACAGACATTTTGCCATCAATCGATTTTATTTTCCCACACTTACTTCTTAAGAACAGAAAGTTATGTAATCGTGCACCGGAAAACGCTGAATTTTCTGCAGAAATTCTCTTATTGCCAGTCCCTGTTTACGCAAAAGTGGCTAAATCCTATTGCTATATATAGTAAATTACTTTCCATAACACATGGTGTAGCCAGAATTCATGTTTTGTGGATCCTTGATACTGAAAAATCGATTGACGGCAAAACGTCTGCTTGACCGTCCGTCTATGGTCAACGCTAGCGCCTAAACCGTTCAGCCAATTTTTTCCAAAATTGATATTCCTCGACCGATCTGGACGAACTCGAATATTTGGGAGTTTCAACCGGATGTTTTGATTTTTGAGGGTTCTTTACATGAAGCCTCAAAAACATTTTCAAAACTTTCTCAAAAATGGTACCAAATTTTTTGATAAAACTTTCTTTGAATAGCACAAAGAAGATTCAAGAAATGGTGCAGGCCTCATGCTCGTTGAAATCTCAGATTTTTCGATTATTGTGAAAGTGTAATTTTTTGGGGCCTTCAACTATAACATGAAAGATATATATTTTTTCCTTAATGAAATCTCTTCCTTAAAGACAGATCTTGAAATAAGATCATGTACAATTTTTCGAAAATATGCGCAGGTTTCGCATATTTTGCGGGAAATATACGAAATTTGCGGGATTTTTGACTACACACTGTGTTAAGAGGAAGTAATTAAAATATATATATATATATATATATATATATATATATATATATATATATATATATATATATATATATATATGAAGAAGATTTATCCACTTCTTTATTACCAAGGCCCAGCAATAAACTATTTTGTGCCCAAAATTCAATGTTTTCCTGCGCACAATTACAGTATTATCTCTTGTTATGTATGTAAGGGGGAGAAAGTAAAATTTAAAGGTAGTGGTAAAATGGGGCCAATAGTTATTATTAAGAAATATGAGAAAACATTAACAATTCTAAATGTAGCTGGGAATTCCACATTCTATTAATTCAATTAAATATCAAGATGAAATGATCAACGAAAATTATTCAAAATACACATATTCAACCTAAATGTTTGATTTGCATTGTCATAACTTATATTTTTTTCTTTAATAATTTCATTTACCCGTACCTGAAAACTTAAAACACTCATTGACAGTGTTTATTAGGAATTTCTATTAGATTATATTTTTAATTTGAATTTATTAAATATTATTTTAATGTTATTGTATCACTGAATACTTACTTATCTTCATATTTTTCATTTCAATTCTTTTGTTATATACTGTATATTTATCAATTATGGAAATTAAAATCAAGACAACCCTATTTATTGAGCAGTACTATAACTTTTGCATATCACCACCACTACTGCCTTACTTTTCCTTCTTTGAAGTTATTTACTGTTGTAGTTCACCTTTTTATGTTTTCTTCTACAATGTGTGTTTTGAATTACTATCATAATTTCTGAGAATCATCACTAATACATCTTTTGAGAAATTACACATTATTGTTTCTTGGATTTTCTTATACAGTGAAAGTGTACTTTTTTAAGCAGACATTTAAATATTCTATGTGCTAGCTGCTTGGGATTTTTGCTAGTCATTTTATTTTCTTCATATTTTTAAAACCAAATACTATTGTGTAGTTTAGGGCCAGAGCATCTCTACATTCATTAGATAAATACGAGATAATGTGACATCTTTTTTCGATGAACTGCAATCTTGACGTATTGTAGGAATTTAAAAAAAAATTAATCTTACCTTAGTTATTGTAATGTTACATTTGAACAATAGTAAAAAGGAACCCACTAACTGCACAGGAGCACTGCTCCTAAACTAAGGGTGTTGATAATGATGATGTGAAAAAGAAAAGCAGTTGGGTTTTAATTAGGAATTTGAAAATTTATATTTAGAAGTACATAGATTTTTTATTGTTTTTATTAATATA
Source organism: Teleogryllus occipitalis (assembly GCA_011170035.1). Lineage (NCBI taxonomy): Eukaryota > Metazoa > Arthropoda > Insecta > Orthoptera > Gryllidae > Teleogryllus > Teleogryllus occipitalis. Next base: position 27,844 of record BLKR01003109.1, read on the forward strand.
TTTTTTATAATTGTATTAAAACTGTACCCCTCAATTTTTTATACCCTGCTTATTACGATGGTACCTCTTGCTAAAGGGCTCGATTTTCCAAGAGTACCAACTGAATCACATTCCTCAATTCAGGCGCCGGCCAGCCTCATACCATCGCTGACTAAAGTTCTGTGATACTAAGGCAGGACTCAATATGTCAATAAAAAGTCTATTTTTCATTTGTAATGCAATGCACACAGTTTGAATGAAGAATATTATGGCAAAATCCAGACTGGTTCTCAAGCTCCTACAAAAATATAAGTTAATAAAATAAGGTTCCAATATATTCCTTCCATTGCACACAAGCTAGTTAAATATTTACATTATTCAGAGACATTTGCTTTCTCCTATCAGAAGGGAAGTGAGTGTTAAGGAACATTTTAATGGATTTGCCGAGATGTAAATAAAATCTTAATTTTGGTGAACCTGCAAACTTCAGAAAGCTTCTATTGAAAAATCAAGTTTGTCAAGATATTGAGCTCTTAGTACTACCACAGATTTGTAATTAATATAGATTAGCATAATTCATAATTAATATAGATTAACATCTTCAGTATCTAAATTTTTATTCCCTGGGGATCATTGTTATTCAAAACTTCCATTTAATCTTCTCTTCCCTTAAGTTTTACAGAAGAATTTGAACATTTTTTCTACACACTGATGCCAAAGATTATTCAAAAAATTCTTAACGTGCATCTAAAATGTGCTGTGCTAAAAACGCATTCATTTTATTCTTGTTCTTATCTATTATTTTACAGTTTCTAAATTTTGTCATTTTCATTGTCCTGATTACATAGTATATATCCCTAGTGTAGAATGAGGAAGGCCAAGTATCTAACCAATGAAGAAAAATATAAAGAAGCAATTAATAGATAAAGTCATCTGTATTTCTCTAGACCATGTTTCAATTCTGAGTCTGTTTTCAAAGTTGAAGTCAAAAGTCATTGAAATGGGTCAGTATCCTCCCAATGAGTAAAGGTAGAAATGTAAGTGAAGAGTCCTGATGTGGCAAGATTCTTATTTGTCATCTCACAGACTTAATTCTGTGATATTCAAAGTCTTAACTACATGACAACCATTTGAGAATTTCCACTTTAAAAAATTCTTGCCTTGGTATTGCAGACAACTTGATGATTTTTCAAATATTGATTTTTCTTAATTAGAAGGGATCTATTGAGAATTACCTACTTGTAAAATTTGAACCTTCTTTATATGGTTTGCTACAACTTTAAAACTTTAACTCAGATAAATGAGTCGCTACTAAATTTCTTTCACCATGTTTTACTTTTCTTGATAAATGTTAAAATACAATACTCAAATGATTATAGGTCTAAGAAGTCATCCATAAATTATGTAATGCTAAAGAGGAGGGAAGCAGTTTGATGCAGCATTTCATTGCTTTACATAGGGGAAAGGATGCAGGGATGGTTTAGTGTTACGTAATTTTGATAATTATTTTAAAAAATTTTCAATACTAACTGAAATAATTTATTTTATTCAGTCTTGTACTAAAACATTAAAATATTATCAAATTAAATGAAAAAATACGAATAAATTCAAAAGGTGTGATGTATAAATTCTTACAATATGTGGAAATACTTTTTCATCAATTTTTTATCCGTTTCATTACAAAAAAATATTTTTTTACAAAATTCCAATTAAATTGGTGCAGTAGTCTCATGGCCCATGCGTCATCCACAATGGACTAGTGTGCATAGCATATTTTCGTTTTCTCATCTATGTCTCCTTCCTTCCTTCAAAACTTGTCCCCAATCTTATTCTTAGGTGCAATCTGCATTGTCAACTAATTCTGACTTTAATTATCACAAATTTTAATGTATAACACAAATAAAATTAATACAACTCACTGTTCCTATTTTATAATTAATTTTTAATTGTTGTAAATAGAGGGGGGTGGGAAGTCTTGTCACAAGTGTTACATAATATTGTGTGTGCGTGTGTGCATGGGGGGGGGGGGGTCATATCCACCTTAGGGTATGGGGGTATGGGGGTTAGGGGGAGAAGGAGCTTTCAAAATACTGTTTATTTGCACTACGTAATTTATGGACAGTCCCTCTGTAGTCTTCTCCTTTAAGTTCTAAATTATAATTATAAGAAAATGTTAACTTTATTAATAATTTTTTGTTTCTCTGATAATTTACTGAGGAGAATTCTTTAATGTTAATATTGTAATGTTAAGCATTGCTGCATCAAAAGAAATTGATTTCTTTATTTTTTGGTTATTGTCAGTAACTTTCAGGATTGGAACAAAATACTCTTTCAGAAGAAAGTTTTTTCTGACAAGATGATTTTGCCTTTATGCAAGATTTTTGGTTTATGAATAAGTGTATCTTCATTTGTTTTCTCTAGTCAACCATCAATTCCAGCAGAAATACTTTGTTAGTTGTCCAGGAAAGGCCTATCAAGAATCATCTTGACTAATACATTGATCTAATATTTGCTGAGTATTGGTGAACCTTTGTACCAAGGGTTTTGTTTTCTTTTCACAAACTGATTACAGTTCTGAAGCAAAGTTTCATATCTTATAAATATTAGAAAATTTCAATTTTAATGTAGTAGTTAGCTCTAAGTTTACTTCAGAGATGTGTAGTTTACAAATATTTTCAATTTAGTTGTTTTCTGAGCAGTTTTCTTTGACACTTAATAGGCAGAAAGCTTTATTATTTAATCAGTACTCTGAAATATGAACATTAATTTTGGGTAAAGGTTTTTCATAATTATAGAAAAAAGTTTTAATTACTGGGATGGGGTTTCCAAGAGGAATTACAGAAATGTGTGAAATGCTTTATAATTTCTTGATGTAGAAATCTTTTATTCTTCATTCTTAGTGACCAGATCTTCAAGTACAAGGGTTCTGTAATTTACATATATAGTATCATTATCGAAATAAAGCCTAGATTAATATGTAAGGAAAATAAACTATGGAGAAATAATGCAATGTCAAATAAGTCACGAAAAAGTAATCCAACATTGTGAATGAAAACATTGAAAAAGGAATTTTTTTTTTTTTTTTTTTTTTCATGAAAAAGGAAACAATGGAAAAATAATACAATGTGAAGTTTGAAAACTTGACCTTGTATTATTTTTCTGTTGTTTATTTTCCATATATATTATTATAAGTCTTATTTAAATAAAGCTATGTACATAATTACAGAACATTTGTTCATGAAGATGTGGTCACACCAGATCGCAAAATGTCTTAAATGAAGAGAAAAATTTCTCTACATTGAGACATCAATAGAGCATTTCACTAATTGTCTATAATTCCACTTTCAATAGTTGTCTGTACTTGTCTATAAACCTGGAAACCTCATCCCAGATATTAATTTAATTCAGACAATAATATTTAAGAATTTTTAGAAAAAATTTTACAAATTTCACCTTTGTGTCCACATTTATTGGTGCATTTATAATCTTTAACTGACATTGCTTATTAATTGAAAAGTAAATCAAAAAGGACTGGGTTTGCCACTGTCCATTCTTGGTTACAAAATCAAATGCCCACACTAGAGAACACAAATGTAGATATCATTGCAAAAATGTTTTATTTGATGAAATATAACACAATACTACTATTTCTATTATATCTATGTGTGTTATTGGAATTAGAGATGCTGTGTTAAATAATTAGGTTAATGATTTTGTGTGTTTACAGCCTCAAGAAAACTAGTCAAGCTCAGTTATTAAAGTTTTCATTTGTTTATTTATAAACTTTCTGATTAGTTTTCATGTTTCATGATTATGTGAAGTAGAAATTCTAACGAAGATGTCTTGACTCACTGAATTATTCTGAAAAGAAATACAAGAGCACTAAATATTCATGTGAAATTAAACAACAGCATGTAAACAAAATATGTATTTAAAATACAAGTAGCCTTCAGTTGTACAGCCTTGTTTCATAGGAAGCGAACATATATTATATCTACAATTACATATCATAGATATGTTGCCTTCCATACATTTCTTTACAGTACTCAACTCTCAATATGCCTCAACATCATGTCTGATCAAAATGCTTGGAATGTATCTTTTACAGTGCATTTGTCACCTTCTTTTACCAGTTCCATGATTTAAATCATAGGGCCAGAGTAATTATGAATCATTGAGGTCACTTATTGTGATAATTCATTTTATAGAATATGTGTACAAAACAGACAAATTATTCAGTTCCTGTTGGGATAAACAGTTGTCATTCACAAAAATTAAAATTAAGGTATTTGTATTTCTTTGAGTAATAGGTACCCCAAGCAAGAGTAAATAGAAAACAAAACTTTTCTAAGAGTATGTAAGATTTCACATTTAAAACTCAAAATTAATTCATAAACTCCGCAATGAAGATGATTTATTCTAGTCTTTTCAATGTTGAGTCATAGGACCACTACTTTCCTGTTAATATTTGTCATGACTAATTAATGAGTAAATACAATGCAGAAGCTTAATGTTCCTTCAATTGTTTGTGAATGAATATTAATTCAGGAGTTGTTTGTCAGTATACCAGAGGAATTGGGAATGATTTTCTCAATTCGCACAGCTTGTAATCACATATTAACTACATTAACATGGAACACATTATAAGGTCAGCAAAAAGGGAGACCAGCATGCAAATCATGTTACAATATATCACAATGAGTAACACTGTAATAATGCTGTTACATCTTGGGACAGTAAAACATCACAAAAAGGTTTTGACATTTGATTACAGACAATTACAATTAACAAATAAGATTTTAGTACAGTAACATGTTAAAACACGCAGGTGATAGCAATATATAAACCCCAATGAATAGAATGGGGAAAAAGTGAAAATTCCCTCTTGGCATGGTACTGACAAACTACCTTAATTTTACACTGCACTGTTGTTTTGTTGAATCTGATCTCAAATGGCTGTTGACAATTAGTATGCAAGCTTACACTGAGGAATGCTACAAATATTGCAATTGTATTCGAAGGCAATGTTGTAAAAGAGTCTATGACCCCGCTTGCCCACTGACTAAATTAATATTAGACTACTTCTGTGAATCATTATTCAATAGATTCTTCGTGTGTCATGCAGAGAAGTACTCAAAGAGCTTGAGTACCTAATCTTTAATTTGATGACATGAGTATTTTACTGTTTATATTCATCCCATGAACCCCTATAATATTCAAAATGCAAATAATAAAAGAAATTTTAAAAAATCATACACAATTTATATACTTTTCTAATAATAAAAATATCATGTGAAAGATCCTCTTAATAAACTATGTCATAGTTCATCAGTTCTTAAAATAAACTATTGTCATAGTTCATCTACTAAAGTAATCATATTCTACAGCTACACTTGTACTGATTCTAGAAGTTCATTTTCCCTTGTCAATATAACTGTGATATGCAATTCTGCTTTCTCATTTCAATAAAAACTACTTAACAGTATATTTACATAACTATATATAATCTTATATACATTCTCTTATTAATGTATATAATTATATAACATTGCAGTAATATATTGTATAAATATATATCTAATGTATAACATATACTATGATTTTTATTTGGTCTTTTCGTAGTGTACTTTCTATTTAAGTGAGTTTCTAGTATTAAACTAGAATGATCGATCACCTGCCTTAAAAAAGACTGTTGTAATTATAAAGTTGTAGTAAAATATTTAAAACATTCTACTGCACATGCTGTTCTGGAAATAGCAAATTTGTATTGAGAGAAAATAATTAAGAATTTTAATACAAATATTCTATCATATAATTAAAATATACATGGTGTTATAACAATGATGGTTTGCACTATATTGTTTATAGCTGAAGCATAAATAACGTAATCTTCATTTTAATTTAAAAATACTCTCACAACTAGCAGAACACGTGAAGAAAATACTGACTTAAGATCATCATTTCTTAAAAAGGATCATGTTCTGTAACTCTATTTTTTAAAATCTTGAAATCCCAGAACAGCATTATTCATTTTCAACTGAAATATTGACGACATATCTTGAAACCAGCAAAAAATCATCTTTATATTTTATTTAGACAGTGAATTATTTCCATAAAATTAATTCTGAGTTTTTATATCATGTATAGAAAATGTTTTATAATCTTTATTTAGATTCATTAGATATATTCTAAGATAGAGAGTTAGAGAGAGAAAGAGAAACTAGAGAAGGATATTAATCATTTTGAGGAATACATTTTAGAGAAATGTTTTTCACATGTAAGGCCAGTTGTAAGTTCTAGCATGAGTTTTTGTATTTATCAAACACATATTTTTATTTTTAATGTGAAGTCCAAAATTAATTGCCTTTGAAGCTTCACACCAATGTACTAAAACTTACTAATATGTTTTTTATAAATTTCTAAATAAAATGTAAATTAACAGTTAGATACATTTTATTATTCATTTCATTTTTTAGAAAACAACTTATTAGTGGTGATCTTCATTAGATAAATGTAAATTATTTATTTACAGCATTTCAATTTTAGATTGGAATTGAAAAATAAGCAAGCAATTAATTATTACTCATCTCTTCTATGTGTCAGTTAATTTAGTCAGGCCTCAGTGCATTTCTGTTCCATACAAAATTAAGAATGAGCAATTATTGATTAATTTCATTCCAAAATTGTTAATTTTTTAAAACTGATTTTGTGAAAAGATATATTCATTTTAAGAACTGGAATTAATATTTATAATCAAAAGCCATTAATTTGCACATTTATATTCACTAATACCACCTGCCATGAATAATGTAAATAATTTAATTTCAAGTACCCATACAATAGTTAATGACTTCAAAAAGAACAATGCTACTTTTAATTTTCTCCATTTTCTGTGTAAAATGACAACTGCTGAAACAGTTGATGTAATTAAAAATTTCTATTTATATAGATCAAGATTTAATTTTCTAAATATTTTATCCTGACTGTTGAAGAACATAATAATTCTTATTTGATAAAAGTATTTAAATTATTTTATAGTTTGTCTTATTGTCCATCATATGTAAAGTAATAGTTTAAAATTATCTTGCTTAAATAGAATATGTCTCACACAATTAATGAAAGTAATCTTTTTATGAGTAAACTGGCATTACTTGTGAAGAACTGGAGAAAAAACAGACATGTTTTAAGTTAGAATAGTACAGCACTACAAGATTTCGTAAGTGATGTATTGTGTAAAGGAGATATTGGTAGAAATTCTTCATTTCAAGATATTATTTACTTTTAATTTATGCTTTAGCAATACTGCTGTCCCAAAAAAAAATATATTTAAGTTGTAAGGCCGTAAAATCCTTGTTTTCACCCATCACCAATGTTCACAATCTTTCCTTCCACTTTAGCTCCTCACAATTTATCTAAAAAATTCACTATACTTTCTTTCCTATTTTTTTCCAAATGATGAACTACAATGTATTCACCAGAAAATACAATTTGAGACTGGAAAGTGTTTCTGTTTTATAGTTTGTTTTTGTTAAAAGATACCTATTTCATCCATGTTAATACAATATTATGTTTTCACAATCATTATAAATGCAAACTATTTCTGTTTCTAGTTAATTAATCTCATAAGTATATGAACCATGTAATAAAATATTAGTTAAGCTTTTTCTTTCATGTTATTATAGGCAAGCAATTAAAAAATGTAGCGATAACATCATAAATTAATATTTTGTGATCATAGAGCAGATATGAAATAATTTGTATCTCTTAAAAAGTTTAATTGAAGTTTAATTGAATTTAATATGAATAGAAAAAAAAAGAATAATGTACAATAAAATAACAAAATATAATATGGACTAGTGACCAATTTCTAATTCTTTCTATAGTTTATTTTAAGTTCTTCCTTTTAAGAGATCACTCAGAATAATTTTAATGTTTTCTTAGTATTACGCACCAAGTAGGCCAGATATTTCTTCAACAAACTTAAAAATAATAATAAAAATTTAGGCCTCTTGTATTTGAGCTGAAGATGTACTATAATATAATAAACAAACCATATAAATTGCACAAGAAGCAAAGAAAAGCTAAATTCCTCTCCAAAATAATTTTGTAAATAATTTAATGTTTAAAATTTGTTAGATATCAGGATATTTTGTTATCATTTAATTCCCATTGATAAATAAAGAAATAAAAATCATTATATTTTAGTTAATTTATGTCTGTAAGTCTTCTCTTTCTTTTTTCTTTCTTCACATGAATATTGAATATACTCTTTCTACCCTGTTCATTCATTTATTTAAATTAAATTTTGAATATGTTGCCTAAATTAACAGTGTGAAGTGGACCTTGAAAGCATGTTTGTACAGGGAGATCATATAATTTGAAATTTCTTGGAAATTATGCAACCAACACAACACTGCATTAACGTTTTTGTTTTCACTTTTTCAATTTCATGATGTAATAATGATTATGGAGAAATAAAAATAATTTCTCCATAAAAGTTTTAAAATTGAAAATGGAAATTTAAAACACTCTTCAAAAAATAAGCTTTTAGTTTCACTGAAAAGAATATTAGTGAATCCTTGGAAATATGGAGGAAAACACTTTTTTTCCCTTCTCAACTTATTTTTAGCACGAGAATGTATCATTTCATTGTTCTATAACACAGAACAAAGGTGGCAATGGATATTACATTTGAATGAAATTTATTTTTCAGTATGTGATGATCTTTGTTTCTGCAATCATAAAATGAAAATCGTAGAAATACTTTAGTCCTTCAAGGTCCACTTCAAAGGTTAAAATCGATAATTTAAAGAATTTTGAAATAAACTAAAGAAAATCTTTCCATAGTTTCACTTTTGCCACCAAGGAAAGGAGAAAATGTTTAAAGTTTTTCATTACTTGATATATGACTGATATTGTTAACTAGTTAAAATGTTTTAATCTTTGTAACTACTGCTATTTATTTTCTGAATTTTTCTATTTAAGAGATTTACAGTGAAACATTCTTCTAAAACATTATATATATAATGGTCTTAAGTTTAGCAGGGTTCATATCTCTGACTCATTCTTCCACTTGACATAAGGTTATTAATAAAGATAAAAATTTCAAAATGTCTTAAATGTTACCACAAAAAACAAAACATAAAAACAACCCCTTTTTTTCCTGCTTAATGCTCACTAGAAACTTATCTACATCTTGAGCTCAGCATAGACCATTTTACTTCCAGGGAATTCTGAAAGACTGATGTACACCAACATATCCTTAGGCTTTTGTGTTTTGTATTTTCAAAAAAATTACCTTGAAATAGGCAACTGAAGAAGTCTTTCTAAGTTTCGTTTTATAAGGATCAAGATGTATATCCATTTCTTTTACCGTTTAGTACAATTGTTTAACCTTTTTCATGTCTGCTACAATGGATCACTGAAAGCTGAAGACCCTTGCATTAAAAGCAATTTCCTGAAAGATACAAAATTTAAGGCTATGCTCATTATTTTGGTGTGATCAAAACATTTCAATGAATAGAATAATTCATACAATGAAAATCCTACAATATTGATCGAATCAAAACATCTTGGGGTACTAATGGAACAAAATTAAGGAGATGAGTAAAATCAAAATATTTGGTAAAGTCACTGAACCCAGTGAAGAAAATCAATAGCAGACCAAAGACTGCTGTCTTTAGTATTCTCAAAACACAATGTCTAACATTCATATGTTAAATGATGATGATGTTTACAAACCATTCATTTCCCTGAAATATTAAAGGAAAATTTCAAATTTATGAACACTTTTACAGAGAAAAACTATATATATTTTCAAATATGAAAACTAACTTTATATTTATTTGTCACACAGTATTTTGATTTTCAATATTATATGGAAGGAACAAATTTTTAACAATTACAAGATGTAATTCCTATTCTCATTAATGCGCATGCCTTATTTTCTTGCACTTTCTGCAAATGTACTGTAACATATTATTTTCACATCTTTCAAATGTTCTGTTGTTATTTTAATTATTTTTACTGCAGCACATTTCCAGCCCCAAATATAAAGTTCTTGATGCATTCTCGTGTTTCCTGACCTAGAATAGAAACATCAGCCTTTTCTAATTTATTGTAGAAATATATCAGGAGAGGAGCAAATAATGGATAATAGTATCCAGTTTGCTAAATGTCTGTCTCAAATGACAGAGTGCTCAAAATTAACTGATCAGAACTCAGTTGTGATATAAGAATTTACATTTGCACTGTTTTGCTCCACTAATGAAGTCTGTATCATTGAGTTAGAAGGCAAAAGAGAATTGCAAATTCTAATCTACTTGTCATCTTCTTTGGTCGTCGCTTCAATGGTGGACGGCAACCACTAAGATTTAACAAGAACCTACTGTTGAGAGGCTGAACTTGATAACACTAAAGAAGACCACCAGCCATCAGTTTAATTTTTAAAACACAGTTCATTTAAAGAGTTTTGCAACCAAGGCCTCCATGAAAAAACTATTGATGAAGATGAAATAACACCACAGCCTCACAGTTGCATTAAAAATAGCAAGTTACTTTCTTTGCACACATTGTTAATGAAAATATAATATTTTTATCACATTGTCAGATCACAATAAAACAAGAAAAAAATAATAACTTTCACAAGTATGAAATCAATATAAAACAATAAAGTTATACAATAGAAACGATAGTAACATTCCACAAAAAACTCAAACACAGAATATTATAAAGCACTAAAGAAGAATAAATATGAAGAAAATGAAAACAGTTTCAGTTATCCAAAATAAAAGTTATTGGCACTTTTTGGCAGCAGTTCAAAATGTGTAATTTTGGAAGAGTATAAAATATTTCAAAATGTTGAAGAATTAGAAAAACACAAAACAATGTATAATTATGAAAGAAAATGACACATAAACATTTTAATGGGAGATCATATGAAAGGTCTGAAGAAAATGAGTAAAGAATTTGTAAGTAAAAATGACTGCAACTTAAGGACTTAAAACTTATAGTCATTTGTGTATTTCTAGAGTAATGGTAACAAGATAGTTGTTATATACCATTAAGTGCAGTAAAAAAATACTGACCCTTAAAACATTGGAAATAACATGTATATTTTAATGTAAAAAATATCAATTAAACTTGTCAAACAGTTCATGCATGGCAGTTCATTCGATCTTTCATTCATCCATTCAATTTTTAAGAAATCAACTCAAGGAGCACTGTAAAAAGAAAGGTAATTGGCCACTGTACTACACAAGAGCAGCTTGCTATTATTAATTCATTTCTAAAAAAACACATCACTGTTTTTCAAAGCACTTTTAACTTCTTCAGCTGGATGTTGTGGTGACAGTGTTGTTGGTTGTGATGGGCCGTGTTTCAGGTACTAGGTGTGGTGTTCTGCTGCTGATGGGTGGAAGGATAGGACTTGGGGGCCAAGGATTGGGCACAGATCGTGAATGGGGAATAATAAGCTGTGTCCCAGTAGCACCCAATAAGAGAGGATGAGGTGTGCTGCTAGTTGTTGATACAACAGATGAGGTGATAGGTAAAGGAGTAACTGGCGGTGGCAACATCATTGCTGCTGACTCAGGATGAAGGAAGTTCCGTCTCTGGTCAGCTCGTTCTGCATGTTGCTGTAAACATCGTGTAATCACATCAGGGAGTGTCTCCAATTGCTCTTGCACAGCAGTTAATTTGTCTTCTAAACTTGAAAGCCGTTCTTCAAGTGTGTCCTGTCGACTACTCATATCTGACACTATTTCATACACAGTGTTTTGAGTCTGGAAAAAAGAAAAACAAAAGAAAAGAAGAGAAAGTTCATTCAAAGAAAGGCATTGAGACAAATTTTGAATATTAAACTAAAACTTTCCATGTCAACCTCAATATATAATAATAACAATTACAAAATTTATATAATGAACAGTGTCTATAAAAGGTATTAGGTTGGGTTTTGGATTGTCTCACCTTTGCCATGTCAGTTATAGTGTTTGCGTTGTCCATCAACTTTCGTTGGTCCATTTTAACTTTTCGCAAGCTATGGGTAAAAGAATAATTATTTGTTAGAATGCAGTTATTTGTTTGAAAATGTTATTCATCTAGTTACTTTGCAATAATAAACTTTTTTGATATTTTTGAACAATTGAACAAATCCTTACTGTACTTAATGCACATTAACTTAAACAATCAAAGAAACTTTTATGGTTAATTTATTTCTGTTGTATTGTTTTGAACCTAATGCCTCTCTGAAGTGAATATGCCTCTCTGAAGTTTATTGCCTCTCTGAAGTGAATATGCAAAACTTACTGACATTATCAACTTACGCATAGATGGCAAGGAGGAACTTCCGCTGATGTGTGCGCACTCTTCCTGGATTCACACGTTTCACAAGTCGTGTGTGCTTGTATATGAGCCATGTCTCACGTAAAACATTTGCTGCAGCATTCTTCAGCTGCAAATACAAAGATAATGATTATTTTTCCTTAAACAACATTTATTTTATTTTTTAGTGAAATTTAATAAATATTAAAGATTTAATTATGTATTTCTGAAGAATAAAATTATATTATTTTCTAGCCTAAAGAGAAATGTGATCAAGTATGAAAAAATTTTATGGTCAGAAATCATTACCCGCTTTGTTAGCTGTGTATCCATCATGAAGTTGTGCACGTGCTTTTCAGCCCGTGTAAGTTCAAGCTTACGTGAGACAACAGCCACCAGGAGAGCTGTACAACCAGCTCCCTGTGGAATAAACAAAAGGCAATATTTAATAAACAATTGCTCGAGAAATAAAGTCTGACTCCTACGTAACAAACTAGTGCATAGGCAAGCTTCTCTAAACAGTTATATATGCATAATATTTTTCAATTAGTTTTAATTCCTGTATTTACCTGAAAAATTAACTCTCTTAAAATTGTAAAGATAAGGTGAAAGATTTTGCAAAAGTGAGAAAAGTTAATTTATAAGTAAAGAAGTGAAGACTGAATTAAAAAAGAGAGTTTCAAATAAAGTGCAAAGATATATTGTGATAATAAATATTTTCCATCAATTGGTAATGTTGCTTGAAACGTGAGCACCTAGTAATTCATTAAAAAAAAAAGGTCATAAGGAAAACAGCACCTTATTTACTGAAGGCAAATTTAGAACAGTTTAGTATCAATGATCCTAAAATAAAATAGCAACATGTTACACTATTTGAATATTGTTTTCCGGTAGACCATGTGGTAGTGTACTGGTAGACAATGACCCAATGGAAATAATTCTTCCAAACATTTTGTTTGCAGCTACAGCAAACATCCTCAGTGGTGATGAGGAAACTTGGGAAGCAATCTCTCGGTTGGCGCCTTGCTACTTTGCCTGTAAATGCTCAACTGGCACCAATGAGGGTAAGTGCTGCAGTCTGAAGAATTATTTCCACTTCACTTCCAGGCCTATCAGCCTGGAAAACAATATTCATATTGATGCCAGCCTTGAAAGCCTACATTGCTTCATAATTTACACTATGTTATTTTGTTTATAACTAAATTCAATTAAATCTTTAAATACCCTAATGCTATGATATTAAAAGTCAGTTTCTAGTTTCCAAAACTGTTAGCATTTTAAATCAAATAAAAGGTGAAGTTCCAAGTTTCCAGTTTAAATAATTACATGTTTAATTTGAAATCTGTGAACTTATTCAATAATATATGTGAGCATATAATATCATATACTAATTGATAAAACATGACTGAAGCGAACATTGCTGAATTACTGAAGTATAGACATAAAATAATGCACATGATACATTGATCTGATGTATTTCCATAAGAATTAAGGCTAATGAAATAATTTTTGGGTAAAATTTATTTTTAAGTTGATGCTTATGGAAATATTTCTCCTTTTCATGACTTGTTGGGAGGATTAAGATTATAGAAAGAGGATTTAGATACTTTTTAAATATCTGGATTCTAGAAATTCATTATTTATCACATACATAATATTCATGTTTTCTCTACAGTTCACGTCAATACATTTTCTGAAAGAGGCAGTCTTCCGGTTTCTCTTAATTCCACAATAACCACTTATACAATTCAAATAATATAAAAATAATAGGATTTTGCATTTTAATAATATACAATTTTTGTTTAAGTAACTTTAAATCATTTCAATTTCAGTTCTTTGCAAATGTTAGAATAAGAACCATTCAAAAAATTAACAAACCTAAGCAAATATAAATTCTCAAATAGATTGTGCACTCCCCTCTAAAAGCAATGTGTATCTTCATATTGTTGAAAATATAGACTGAAAAATTTCTTATTGTTGTTTCAACTCTATCATAGAAACATATAAAGCATTGTGACAGTTTACACTACACATCATAAACAAATTGCTGACAGAATACTGAGCAGTGTGGAAACCAAAGGTGTTTTAATAGTTGCAACATACTAACAGTTACCTGCAAGTTAAATAAAATCAGAAATCAAGAATGAAATCATTCCATTAAGAAAATATTTGTGCTGTTTAATTGCAGTTTAGTTAGGATATTAAACATTAACTTCTAACTCTGATTAAGAATTACATAAAACCCTTACTGTACTAACTTATTTTTTCTATTTAATTTTGTTCTTCCTTAACACATAGATTTGACTGATTTTCATTGATAAATAAATAAATAAAAATAAATTGTCTCCAATTATTTAATTCTTTAAAATTGGTTTGATGTCTAGAAAAACTATTTCCTTTGAAATATGATTATTATTCTCATTAATGTAATTGTATAAAATTCCTGAATATTCTATAATAAAAAATCCTAAAATAATAATCTTGTATCATTGGGACTTAATAAAATATTTATAATAAATGAAAAATGTTTAAATATGTTGTTTTTTTCCTTTTTTGTCAAGCCATAAGTACACATCCAAGCAATGAGTGTGGTTTCTCAAAAAAAAAGAAACTCAAGAGCTTGTGAAGTTTAATATTGTATTCTGATTCATTCTTGAGAAAGTAAGATATTGAACAAGGAATATTTATCATTTAAAGAAACATATTATTGCAACATATTAAAAAATATAAAAGCAGTTCAGTATTGAATGTCTTTGATAACACATTTAATGTAAGAAAATATGAATGCATCTCTAAATGTCCAGAGAAAGAAACAAAATACTTTTGATGTGAAATTCTACTGGCTTACCCCTGCTGACTTAATTCTTCTCTTCACTGGGAAAATACTAGGTTGCATCTGAAACTTGTCGCATCATATACTTGGCTACTTATCAAGTGTCCCGAGTATAAATTTCTGCTTGGTCACATGAAGTCATTAATAATTTCATTAAATCTACCTTACACAAAATTTTTAAAAATTGTTTATCCAAGGTGATTTGGAGAAAAAGATTCTTCTTGAAATTCATCGGAACCTTCTGAATTTCCCCACATACTAGATAAATTATCTCTGCTTTCACTTACCATTACACCCGTAGTTACAGCAATGCCGCGACCGCAGTAAGTGTTAGGCACGATATCACCAAAGCCCACGCTCAGGAATGTGATGGCAATAAGCCACATTGCATTAAGCAGGTTGGCGTGCTCTTCGTCATGAAACCTGGTGGTGGGAGAAGGGCAAGTCCTCTATGTACCTGTTACCCCCCTGTTCGCTCTCCACTGGAACTTGGATGATACCTCGGTGAGAACGGCTCGACTCTGACTGTACCTCAATACTACTTGCGCAGTATTTCCTCAAATGTGCATCTATCACTGTGTCAGTCTGCAGTTCCTTTCTCTTGAAGACCATTTGGTGTATGCTTGGTGTAATGAACTTGTATCTTGCAGTGAAGGAAGTTTTTGCTCTTTCCAAAAATAATTATAAAAGATGTGCATTTTAGTCTAAAAGTGTTCCTTAAGAGGATACTATTCATAAAATTATTATTCTCACAAGTATCCTATTGCAAGAATGAGTGAGAATCATTTCCTTTCGCAATGTGCTTACAACACACACAAAGTGCGATGAGGACCAAGAAGTGAAACAACAGACACAGGATCACACACAGGGAAACTGAACACTTACCATCATCCCAGTGAACACAGCAATGCCGCGACCACAGTATGTATTAGGCACAATATCACCAAAGCCAACACTCAGGAAAGTTATGGCTATCAGCCACAAGGCGTTTAGCAGGTTTGCATGTTCTTCATCATTCAACCTGGGGGTGAAATCAAAGCAAATCTTCATCTTTCCCCCCTTCCCCAGGTCTCCATTGGTGAAGAGTGATACCTCGGTGGAAGTGTTGATCCCAGATGGTTTTCAGTTTTGCCAACCGACAAATACAATAGGAACATTTGGAAGAAGACCAAGAGAAATGATAGATAAACATTGAATTGACAGTACATTGTTTTGAGAGCTCAACAAGAAGAATCTGAACCCTAAAATACAGACTAAAAATATGCTTAGACACAATGAATCCACAAAGTGATGTCAATTATTTGATTTGTATTTGATGTCTACCTAGTAATAAACCATATATAAATTGTCACAAGTCTGAACATCTAACACATTTCTAAAGACCGCCTCTTTTTCAAAACTTTCATGAGGAGAATAGGAGAAAAAAAAGAAGAAAAAAGACATCCTACTGAAAAGTTGTTTACATATTAAATTAAATTTGAATAAAACTCATGTTGCATTAATAATTTTAATTATTATTTGTTTTCATAATCTTAATATGTTCTATTAAGTAAATAAAATAACGAGTGTCTCTCTTTGTTAAAAACACTTACTAACTGGAGAGAATAGATGAAGTTGAAGAGAATTGAAAGAAATGAAAATGAAGAAATTTTATATTTATTTTATGTATAAAAATGAAATGAGGTGGTGGAAATGACAGAATTTTATGAAACTGAGAAAGAAGATGAGAAGAGGTGTTGAGTTGGATTACAAAATGTCATAGCTTCAGATCAACAGAATATCATTTGGAATAACAAGTTTTTAAATATTAATGGCTTTTATTTTCTATAATGAGAAATGGAGACTTAGTTTAAAGAATGAGTTATTGGTACTCATCCTTCTCAATTTATTTGGGAAAAACAGCAAGGATTTTATACATGATATAAATAGCAAAAAGGAACTGCTATTTAAGAAATTCATTTCCAGTAATTGGAAGGTCAAAATTTAACAGGGATTACCAAGGTATTTTAAATCTACCAACAAAATCTAAGCATCATTCAGAGAAAATAATTTCAATTACTTCAAATGGGAAATGTTTTACAGAATGCAAACTAGCCCAAAATGTGAACCTTGCAATTCCAAGAAAAGGAATGAGAGGAAAAGACAGTTTTTAGCCTTAAGACTTTTAAACAATTCTAAAGAGAGAACAAAAATTATGGTATGAAGAATGACTAGATATTAGTTACATGTTAAGCAACTACAGAAAGTTCAATAGGGTTTTCTAAGAAGTTTCCAAAAAAATTAATTACTTGAATTTGTCACACTTACATATTCCCTTAAGAATTAATTTCCTATTGTTGTACAAACTAAAGCCTCAAAAGTTAATAAATTATTTCTCATAAACACACACCAATAAGTATTAGAACGATTTGTTTTTTAAATGAAAAGATACACTCATAACAGCTGCAGCTGCATTTATCTTATTATCTGGATCATTTCACTGAATGTTTCTATTCCATTCCTCTACTACCACAAATAATACACCTGTTCATGAATGGTGCTGTTGATCCACTTCTTGTTTGGAAGACAGTCCATAAAGGAGATTTCCAGTAGTGAAAATTTCGCCACCATTTTGCTGATAACTCACTCTGACACACATTAATGTAAGATTTTGGATTTATCAGGAGAACATACATTAAGTAGAAAAAAAATACATATATTTCATTTACCATTACTGAACATACATGCGAATTAAATTGTAGTTGTAAGTTATAAAATCATTGACAACTGGTTTGTTTCCTTGCACTGAAAATTCGCTTCACCAAACATACTCCATCGGCTCTATTTCACCATTTCCAATGAAATATTTTAATTGCTTAAAGAAATTTTAAAATCACATTAAATTATAATTCAAGAAAGTTTTAACACTTGTACTCTTGAACTTGTAGACACTATTAAAGAAAGTAAAATTCAACTGCATTTGAAAGTTCATAAAAGTTTTTCAAGTTTTCAGTGATAAAACAAAATAATAAAAATTCTAAGAAAAGAAACTTTTTATAGTATATTGAATATAGAAATATTTTTATTTGGAAAAGTAGAAAGGAAGATAAGAAAAAAAAATCATTTTGAACTGTAGAGAAAATTACTGCTCCAAGAACTGTCAATGACAATTTGTAATGAAAAATTGAAAAGACTGAAAACTTCAGCAATAATTATTAGTAGCATTTAAAATACTGACTTTATTTTCAGCAGAAAATTCTGTTACACTGACTTTTCATGCACGTTTATGGCAGCGTTAATAACACACTTTTGCAAAAAGCACTGAAGTGAGCTAAGCATCCAGATGGCATAGGCAACAGCACTTAGAGCAAGTGTAGGAGCGTGCTTATGGTAGCGAACCTTCAAGTGCTTGTGGATGCGATGCCCAAGGGCCACTTACCATCATGCCGCATGTGAGCGTGATACCGCGGCCACAGTAAGTGTTGGGGACTATGTCCCCGTACCCTACGCACAGGAAAGTTATGGCGATCAACCACATCGAGTTTAGCAAGTTGGCATGTTCTTCGTCGTGGTACCTAAAGCAGGGACAAAACAGAAACGATTGCCCACAACGCTGTTTTTTGGTTAGTTCTCCATCTGGAGAAATGCACAAACACCAAAGTTCTGTGCCTTCATTCTTGTTTCAGAATATTCAGAGAATCGATAGGGAAATGTAATTGAGAAGGTAATACAGGAATTGATCAGGCAGTTTTTGAAGTTCAACTTTCAAATCATTCATTTACAACACAATATGCAACAAATGGCATGCCATGCACAGCTATTCTAATGATTTAATACATATTTTATCTACAAACTGAACTAAGTAACATACAAACGGGAAAATAGAATGTGTAACAAAGTACCTACATGAAGACACTAAGAATAACAGATACTACAATAGGATACAGTTTACACTGAAAATAAAAGACAAATTTTATGAAGGTGTTGTTTGAACTGATCTACATATGTCTTGCAGTGTAATGGACATACAGAAGGGAATGAACAGTCACATTTTGGTAAAGGAGAAGAATATTTTAATGTAATCTAAAAAAGGCAAGACAAGACAAAAGAGTGTGAAAGAAAGCCATTCTTTAAACAGTTTTGTATGTGTTTCTTATGTATTGCAGAAGTAATGATAATATTTACAAATGTGTGAAGCCAGAAAAGTTCAACTTTAATCGAGTTTAACCCACCCTAAGGGTGAAATGGTAGCATTGATCGCCGGACGATCACACACAGACAGACTGGAGGAGCACCAGGAAGAGAGAAGGAGTAATATTATTTTTGAGAAATTATTAACCTGAAATTATACACAAATTTCTCATAAAAAGAGACAAATTTGACAAAATCACATATATTCCTGGTAAGGATGAAGAAATAAGGCTGCTGTGGAATACTAAAGATAAATAGTTTAAATGCAGATTTTCAATGCCATTTACAAGCACAATTTACCTATGGAACTTTCAGCTATAATGACAATGTTAATATTTTATTCTAAAGGAAAAGGTTTGCCTAAGGGGAAGCAAATACTAAGCACATCTTTCATTTGCAATGGCAAATGAAATCACTTTAAAATTACATCTACAGGTCACTGCAAGTCAGAGTTTTTGCTAAATATTTTGAAAGAAATGATAAAAATTATTATAATTTGATGAAATGAACATGCCTGCTATGAAATTAAATAAAAAGAATTTTGAATTCTATAGATTTTATCAAAACTCACAAGTAAGAATATTAACAGATACAGAAGAAAACCTAAACACTATTGAATGATACAGTTATAACAAAGTAGATTGTACCAATTGAAAGAACTCAAAATAATGTGAAGGAAACATCCTTCACCTACATTACATTACTGCAGCATTTGAATGACAAAATATTCTTTAATGCTTTAATAAACTACTTAAATACTATTTTCATTAAAAGAACTAATCCAAATCATCCTACTGAAAAGTAATTTAAATACAAACAATAATTGTTTCAGATGTTTAGTTATATCATGAATATGTATTTTGCACAGTAATACTTTAATTAAATAAATGATGGTATGGAGAAACAATTTTAATATATTTTTATGACGTGATTGCGTGCATAGTTCAGTGCAACTTCAGTTGAGCTAAGCCTGAGTGAGTATGGACTTGTGGATGTACTAAAAGGTAATCAAATACTGTGAGTGGACAATTGATATTAAATTAGGTGGAGCAATGAAAAAATAAAGCAATATTATAAGTGCACTTGCATACAATATTCTAATTTGCCAGATTTTCTAATACACTACTTTAACTTCCTAATATTCATTTTACTTATAATACAATAAATGATTACATCATTTTCTGATTTATGTCCATCATTCCTTTCTGATATCGTGATGAACATATAGTAAGCACAGATCATTTATATCAATAAATTCATCCTCAAAGTGCCAATTGAAAAATCATTTTTGTACTTTACATCATGCAATAAATGAATAGTAAACAGTATATAGGCCCTTTTAATGTATAATTTGCTAGAATGTGTCTTGAAGAAAAGATACCAAGTTATTATTTGTAGTCTGTTTTGATTTTCATTTACTTGAGATAATAATTCTATTAAGGAATGCAAATATTTAAAGATCTGGTATTTTTATAATTTGAAACAAACTATATAATTTAAGATCCAATTTGCAAAATTAGATCTAATGAGAATAGACGTATCTTCCAATATGATGTAGCAATATCAATGTACTGTACTATAACAACCTCAAGCACTATTTTTATGAAATTCAATAAATCCAAGAACTTCGATTGTTCAATTTATTTTGTAGATAATCTATTCTTTTCCATGTTATGTGAATGAAATCACCCCTTCAGAAATATTTTGTAATAGAGCAATCCTATATTTTTTCTTTTTTCAGACTTCAAATCTGCAGAAAGTTAACAACGGAAAATAGGAAAAATAATTTTTGGATGAAAGGGTCATGGTTTCAGAAGGATTTTGCTTATTAGGACAATGTTTGTTCTAACATTGGTGTATATTTATTAAAAGGAATGCCATTAAGTAAAGGTACTAGAATTCCTTTTTTTTTGGGGAGAAAAAAGTATTTTTGTTTGAATTTCTTTTTAATGTGAAGAAGTCATGTCTTACAATAATTGTTAGCATTTTATCTTAGCAACATAACAAGTACAGTACCATTATAGGTATGATAAATTGGTAGTGTAACGGTTCATCAATTCAAATAATTAAAAGTATAGAAATGTATTGAGCTGATAATATTTTGGAATTGACTCTTTTTTAACATGCTAGTTATTACTATATCTTAACAGTGCAAAGAAAAATATGATATTATTTGTGACAAACACCTTTGTTTGCTTTCCACTCACAAGGACTCAGGTTCAATTCCTAGTAGGACAATTAAAAATTTGTAACTTCCACAAAAATGAGCCAAGCTGTGTGTATGGGGCAGTATGGAAGCTGCTGAGTGTATGGATGGTGCTGAGTAATGACTTTCTTGCTGTGAAATGTGCTGCTTGTTGGACTGGTGACTGCTTTGGTATTTTCTTGCTTGGCGAGAAAGCAATTGCACACTTTCTCTAAACTGCTTAGTAAACCTCATTAGTGCTACTCTCTGGTGGTAATAATCTGATTGGCTGATGAGAACACAGACCATAGTACTAGGAATTCCCAGGCCCATGAAACAGAACTCACAACTGCTTTCTGCATATGCACTTTTAACAATTCAAATTTTGACCACTTTTAACCTATTTCATATCACTTTCAAGCTATTGCTTATTTCCATATTTATGGATATACAATTCCAAAACACCCCAAGTCACTGAATAGTGGCAAACTTTTGAGAATATGCTAAATATGTTGTTTCTTTGAATAAAATTTTGCCTTAATTTTATGTTATGGTATATCTTTTTTATTCCTCACAATTCTGCTGATGTTCAGTGTTTTGGGATAATGTGGTATTTCAAAAGAGGGGAAGAATGAATTGCTATTAGCTTACTTCAAAAACTCAGTTGCCAATTCTTCCATGAGTATTCAGTAATAAATAATGTCAATAAGGTCACATAATTTCACTAATATTATTTTGAAGAATTGAGCAATTTAGGTCAAATTTGTCCTCGCTAAAAAGACAAAAGAAGGCTTCATGGAATGTACTTCATAGAATGTACCAGAGTTTGGGAGAAGGTGAGAGAGGGAGAGAGAGGGAGAGAGAGAGGGAGAGAGGGAGAGAGAGGGAGAGAGAGGGAGAGAGAGGGAGAGAGAGGGAGAGAGAGGGAGAGAGAGAGAGGGAGAGAGGAGAGGGAGAGAGAGGGAGAGAGAGGGAGAGAGAGAAGGAGAGAGCGAAATGGAGAGAGGGAGGGAAAGGGAGAGAAAGGGAGAGTACTTCATAGAATGTACAAGAGTGTGGGAGAAGGTGAGAAAGGGAGAGAGTGGGGGAGGGGAAGAGAGAAGGAGAGAGAGAGAGAAAGGGAGAGAAAGGGAGAGGGAGAGAAAGGGAGAGAGGGAAAGGGAAACTTTCTTGTTGCTGTAATCTTAAAATTGAATTGAACTCTTTTTCTTTTAATGAAAATAAAAATGCTAGGAAAAGATAATGTACTAATGTGAGAACTCTTGTATGAGGAAATCCAACTTCTTCTTATTTACCTCTACTTCTTCATGAAAGGAAAAAGATGTTTGCCTAACATCTTTCAATGGAATTCAACATACTGCACATTTGTGAATTTGAGATACTGCATGCCAAGGAGTTAGGGCACCCAGAAGAGCTGAATACTCAAAAATTTAATAATGTCCTCTTGAGAGTCTGTGAATAATGGCCTCTTAAAGAGAGGAAGTCCATTGTCTTTGAGAGCTCCCTGACATCACAAGATTATGAGGTGGAAGCCACATAATCAAGCACAAGCCATTCAAATCTGGCTTTCAAGCTCCATACAAAGATCTTATTTTGTAGATTATGTCTTAAGGAAGGTATGACCTTGAAAATTAGATTTTAAAAGCCTATGATATACTGTTTTTGAGTCACATATGATCAAAATCAAGAAATGCAGATGAGGGTACAGTGTCTGTGGCAGGACTGTATTTACACCTGACTAATTTAGATATGATTTTTCACCAAATATTAATGTTTATGAAGCACAGGGAAATTGTCACCTCTCTGTGAACTTCTCTTGCTTTTGACATGTGATTTTAAAGATTGATTTGGTGTTAATGTCACAACATATATTTATTAAACAGAAATAATATTGGTGATGTTCTGTTTTGCTACGGCAATATATGATTCCTGTAATAGTAGCTGTCTATACAAATAGCATTTTGCTCTCTTTGATACAAAAAATTAAAAGAATAAATGTATATTTATTTCAGGTAAATAAAAAAGGTCCTGAATCTATTTTGTAAATGTGTTTTGGATTTTAATGCTAATAAGTAACTATCCAATTCTCTCTAACATTTTGCTTGTAATGTAACAGTATTGTATTTTATTTCCATTTATTAGAAGGTTATTGCAAATAAATTAAGTTAAGAATGTATACTACAAAAGAGAAGGTCTTAATTTGAAGGTCTTAAGTTTCATTTAAATTTTGATAAAGCCTAAGAATTAAAAAGCAGTTCACAAAGCTACTAAGATGCCCAAAGATTTAAGAAGGAAGAATGTTTTTTTTTTTTTAATGGCTCATTTAAGTTGCAAAACTATACGAGCATATTACCTACATTTATTGTTTCTACATTTCAGAGTTTTTTATTGGAATACATAATTTTTAGTCAGAAACTGTTGCCAGAATATGTCTATTTCATCAAATTATGATGCAAGTGAATACAAAGATATTCCACTTAGTGTTAGTGATAGAAGAAACCGAGCTTTAGAAAATTGAGATGAATTGAAGTTAACTTTGAATGTCACAACAAATTTATTTGTAAATTTTCATAAAAATTGAAAATGGAGAAAACTGTCTATATGCATGCATTTTATACAGTTTGAGTTTAACTGTGAACTCCAAAAAAATAAGACCTTCTTGCAAAAGGGTCAAAATTGGTTAGACATTGAATTTTTCATGATCATTTTTCACACTCAGTGTTCATGGGAAAAGAGGAAACAAAATAGCTATACTTGCAATGAGACAACTCAATTTCGATGGAAATGAAACTGAATCATTTCTGTTCAACTCTGACTTTCTGAAATGGTCTTTTGATCATCTATTTCCATTGTTAATTAATATTTATTCACTTCACTTGTGTAAATACAAAATAAATTATTCTAGATCAAAATTTATTTTAGTCCAATGTGTTTTCCTATTTCTTACCAGCTTTATAAGCTGTGAATCACTTTCCATAAGTATAAAATTTCTTTTTTTCTTTAAATTTATTATTGTACATTATTTTTGCAATAGATTAACTCACAAGTGCTGAATGAATTCTTTGAGAAAATCTTTCATTGATTAAGAAAAGTCGTACTAAAGGTTAAAAAATCAGAATAATAATCTTCATCTATATTAACTTAATTTAAATGTCTGACTGCAATTTTAAAATGTCTATCTTTTTGTAAGCTAATAAGATACTTTACATCATATAAAAGCACATTGAATTATTTTAACAATTTTCTGCCCGTTCAGGTTAATTATCAGAACTACTACACTGATTCTGAGGATTTCACTGAAAAGTAGAGTATTTTGGGAATAATTTAAGCTACTTTTTTTGGAACTTTATTTTCTAAAACATAAAGAAGGTTTGTTTATTTGTTTTTTCTCATAAGTCTGTTTTTTAACCAATCTTTATGAAATTTTGTTTATTAGGTTTTTAAAATAAGAGAAAAGTTATCATGATAATAGGATTTCATAAAAATTATTTCCATCCCTTTTCCCATCTCTTCAAGTAGAATTGAAGATTGGAGTTTTTACTTTTTCAGGAAACTCTTGAAAAGGAAATTATTCAAAGTGGATAAGAATTATCTGAAAGCCCATAAAATTTCCTACATTTTTCTAATAATGTAACATAATTTCTAATAATTCTAATCATTCTAATAATGCCATTCAGCTTTCAATAATAAAAGTTAAAAATTGAAAATAACTTCTGAAGAAGAGAAGCAGGGTGTGAATGGATTGTGTGGTGGAACATGGCTTGTTCTCTCATGTTCCTTAAATGATTATGAAAAATAAATGCCAGTGTCATGTTGGGTTATTTTGGCTTGTTTTGATTGAAATTAATCAACCAACAAAACATGACTGAAATCAGAAGAAAATATAAAGTGTCCCTGAGTATCATTATCAAGGTTGCAGCATCCTGTTGGCAACAACCATTACATAAACTGTTTTAAAAGAAGATTAATACAGAAGTTAAACGCTCAATTCATGTGAGTATTCAAAATCCTAATTTCTAGTAACTACAAGTTTATTAAAGAGGAAGAATTTTGGTTTTTAAAAAAAATCTCTAGACAGAATATTAAAATGATAATGAAATTCTTTAAGCATTCATAATGTTTACTTTCTCATTTCCAAATTAATCTTTGAGAAAAAGAACAATGGTTGAATTAAAAACACACAATTGAAAGTAATTTAATATTTCCGAAATTAGGACAAGAGCTAAGTATGAAGTTAGAAAGGGAATATTTTCAGTTGAATTGCATATACTTTATACATTTTTTATAAATATTTATAATCAAACATTTAGTTTAATTTGTTACAATTTAAACATTAATTTATTTATGATATTGTTTATGATTATTAAAGTTTTTAAAATTTTCTCATATTTACGATGCAGTATTATGAGAAAGATTTCGGTGACAACAACAAAAACAACTTTTCTTTACTTTTTGTTGACCATTTTCATTGAAGTGATTGTAATATTTCCAGTTGATATGACATTGCTATAAAATATTCTCATCCATGTTTCATATTACTATTCTCCTCAATCTTGCAGCATCCTTGACAAGAGAAAAACAACAGAAGGACTTGACCATCTCAAATCTTCTCACATAAACATTTATGGGAAAGGACAATGCAAGCAACAAGAAGAGAACAGCAATACCAAACAAGGACAAATAATTAAGAATAACAGTGAACCAAAAAGCAAGCAACACTAAATTGTAGTACAAGATTAAATTGCACTTTGCAATAATTCACTAGTGTGTTAACTGAAGTGACAGATTTTCAGAAGAGCGTGCAATTCACAAAGAGGCACCTATCACCTACAACTATGAAGTATAATCTAAGAAATTAAATAATCTGTGTTAACCACAAAACATTCACCATAAAACAAATTTAAAAAATAGTGACATACCAACAGAGAGCAGCAATACTGGAGAAAGAGAGTTCCAGACCTGAACTGAATTTAATGCGCATTAATGATCAAAATTGAAGCAGCAGGCAGAATACAAATTAATTCAATGCGATGAATGACACTGCTTTCTCTGTATCTGGTTGTGAAATAATTGATCACCATAACTTATTTATCTAATTCTTAATTTCTTGAAAATATGATTATACATGTATAAAGATGCTTAAATATTTGCTGATAGGGGTATATTCATACTTCAGAAAGTTGTAATAAGAAGAATAAAATTAATAAAAACCATGAAAATCACAGTGAGTATCATTTTCTATTAAAGGCAATGCAACTGCAACTGTTATGTAAAAAAAGTTAGTCTTACATATGAAATTGAAAAGTATTATGCCTTCCATATGAAAGCAGAATTAAAATCAGGAAGAATATAAGTATAAGAGTAAGTATAATGCTATTAATTAATAAAATTGTCTTTACCATTTGGAAACATTATTTTACCACAGCACATGAAATTTTCTTTTCAAGATGTTCTTTACGATGGAAAAATACTTTATGAAATGCCTTGAAGCAACATTAATTTGTTTCATAAGATTATTGAAACTTCATGTGTATAGCCAATGTGTTTTAAGTCCATACTCACTTCTTCAAATGTTCATTTTGAATTATCATAAAACCCACTAACTACTAAAACATTAAAAACATTTTCCACATAAATCTGATTAAAATTAAAAGGCATCTGAAGGTGCTAACTCTCCTAGCATTCAAGAAGCATACAAGCTGCTGCTATAAGACTTTTGATATGATTTTTTACATACGATTGCAAGATGGTAAGATACTTTTATCTGAAAATTTTATGTATCTACATAAAATAAAATCGTCAATTTTATGAACAGAAGCTATCTATTTTTCAACTGCTAGCCTCAGATAATGATTTAATGAAGATAAATATACAATCAGGAAAAAGTATTGTACTTAAATAGATGGATTTTGAGATATTCTAGCATTACCTATTTTTAGATTAATGCTCTTAAATTAAAAAATTTATTCATAAATTATTAAGTGAATCATTGCCCAATTTATCATTTGCTATACATGTAGAAGGAAAGTCCTTAATAGAAAAGAAAATAGTAAGAAGTCATAAAGAAGAATAAAAAAGAGATTATAGAGTGAATAGATTTCATCACTGAAAAATAAGATATTTTAATATCCAAATTTAAATATTACCCAGTAACAGAAACATAATGTAATTACAATATGGTCATAATTTTTTTTCTTTTCATCTTATTAAAAATACGATTTTATAACCAAGTGTAAATTTACAAAAACATTATTTATTAATTTTTAATTGGAAGAGGAGTAAATTTCAATTGAAGAAATGATAAAAAATGTTAAAATATTTTGTGTACTACCTTGCAATCATTTTAGGGTGAGCAGAAAGATTGATAAGGTAAAGCAGGGGCAGAGAAAAGATAAGCACTAATTATTATTAATAGTATAATGAAATTTGAATAATAAGTAAATTAAAAATAGTAATTGTATCTCAACATGTCTTAAATGTTGATTGGTTTTAAAAAACATTATTTTTTAAAGCACAAATAATGAGCAAAAACTGAATTCAGTGGGCCACAAATTTTTTTTTTTTTTTTTTAATTCCAATGAATTGAAACTTTTGTAATTATTTTCAGGATCAATACAGTTTGCAAGAAACTTTCCAGAAAGAAACAAATTTACAACACAGCTGAATTTTTTGTTGGAGTATGAACTAGTTCTCACCGTTGGTCTCACCCAAGGCCCCTAGCAGACTGTCAAGCCAAAAAACATGAACATGAACTAGTTCTAAACTGCACAGTGCATAATGATACAAAGCCTACTCACTAAATAAAATAATTAAAAACTTTGTTACTGAAACAATTAAAACTCAAAACCTATCAGAACTGATTTCTTAACCCATCACAAACACTAAATTTAAATTTTAACCATCACAAACACTTGTGGAGTATAGGGGAATAAGAAATACTGAAATACTAGTGTTCTTATGGAAATTGTTGGCAGACATTTTCTTGCTAATAAACACTCATGATATTTAATAATTTAAGTAGATCATAACACAAAATCAATGGAAAAAATGTTGCACTTTTGTTCTCTTCACCTTCATTGTTTAAATCTACTATTGAAGCTTTTCTTTAAATAAGCAGTACAGAGAAGGCTTTGGAAACAATTGATCTTCCTTAAAAAACTTAATTTAACACAGAAAACAGAGTAAATGTTTGAGAACAAGTATACAACTTGGCAGAAGTTTGTTTTTTAATTCCAAAGCTTTTTGAAAAAATTGAAATATTTCTTCCATTTGGAATTACTTGTAGTTGTAAGACAAAAACTGTGTTTACCCAATATTTGACTATTTACATTGTATTCTCAATTATGGCTGTGAAAACTTTTTCACTTTGTTCTGATAAGTTTTTGAGATTTACCTATGACATACAAGCAAAATTATATTCTGAATTAAATATTAGGTAATAATTGTAAGCTTATGAGGTTTTAGGCACAAATACACGTTACAAATGATTTTAAAACAAAGGTATTTTTAATTAGTGAGAAATATGATGTGTTAATTTTGTTTTTGATACAGTACTTGATCTAGGAATGACATGATCAGATACTTCTTAATTCTACATTCATATACAATGGAAATTTATAGAATTGTCAGTTAGAGAAATAGAAGGGAAAGAAAGGAAGATGCAGAAAGAGAGAGAAAGAGTAAAGTAAGAAGTAAGTATAGAGTAGTAAAGTTAAAGAGACAGACTTGAAGGAGCTAAGACAAGGGCAGCAATAAGAGCAATAGCAAGGGCATTAGCAACAGCAGCACTAGCAGCTGAGGCGGCAATAGCAGCAGCAGTTTTAGTAGCAGCAACAGCAACATGTGTATGCTAAACTCCATCTGGTATGATCGCCTTGCGTCATTTCATCTCTGCGACAGCACTAAGATGGGATGACCCCGCTCGGCAGGTGGGCAGGCAGCGCAGCACAGTGGTGGAGGCACACACACAGCCGGTGCGGAGTGCCAGACCTCCTCTCTCTTTCCTTCTCCTTGTCCTTAGTCTCCTTGTTCTGATCACCATCCTCTAAGTCTCCATCACAGCCAATTTCATTAGCACATATGCTTTATGCATGAATGTTACAATCTGGTTTTATTTCTGTAGCTCTTAGCTGTGTCCACATTCTGATGTCCAGTTAGTTATTGATAAAATTAAAAGAATATTATTTTTTCATATTACTACTTTTGTTTTACAGACAGTGAGTAATTATAACTGGCATGTCATTTTTGTTCATATAATGTGAGAAAAATGTCCAGAAAGTGGTTAATAGTAACCAAACATTACAGGAACACCGAGGTATCAACTAAAAACCAAAATGGAGGACATGGGGGCAACAAGCATTAACCAATTCAAGAAAGGTTCAAACACATTGAATAAAATGAGAAATCACTGAAGATATGATTTCAAATTCACAATAAACACAACATTTCCTTGTAAAAAGAATTTATGAAATCCACCTTTTGAGCATTACTTAATAAGACAACACATATGACTGGCTGTTGACACCAAATATCCACTTTCACTACCATGCACACTTTAAAAAATAAACAACATTTATAATAATTTCAAAATACACTACTCCTGAAGCTCACATGAACTATTCTACATCAACTAAGTAGAGAAGAAAGTCTGCACACTGACAAGAACATGCCCATTGGTAAAAAGGTTGGAAAAAGATTGCATAGAAATATATGAAATATTTAAAAAAATATTTTAAGATCTCTGCCATGTAATATTTTATTTTATTTATGGATAACAATTCAAAAAGGTCAAAAAATCAGATTTTTGCCTTAAAAATAAATGTACTTTTGGTGAACATTGACAAATGGGCTGAGTTCTTATTAATGTCGCTTCAATTTCTGACATCAAATAAAATTAAATATCAGCTGCTGCAGAGAAATTAGTTTTTCAATATTTTTGTGGTCAAAAAACAATTATTCCAATTTTTGTTTCGGTAGGCTGCATAATTGCAGAAATGAATTTCAAAATTCCAATGAATTACACTATTACAAAATTTTGCAAGAAAACTCAGTGATATCATTTTTATCTTTTATATTTTTTTCTGTTGAAAACAAAAATCATCTCTTTGTGCATGCTTGATATGTTAATGTTTACAAATTAACTTCTAAAAAAGTGAGGTTGTAATGTCCTAAAGTAACGATTAATGAAGAAAAAACCAAGACTACAAAAGAATTGAATTTCCAATTATTTTGATAATAAGCTGAATATGATAAGACTGAGAATATTTATGCCTCATGAGTGAACTGAGATTTCACTTTAATGTAATGAGGAACTTTAGACAATGATATTAATGCCATTGAGCAAACAATTTCTGCGAGTCATTAAATCTAATTAAATGAAAGTAAACTTCTGCAAGATGCATGAATGATCACAAACCTATTTCATTTTTCCACAAATAATACAGATTCTGTTTTAATTTTGTACTTCAGGCCATTGAAAATTATGATACACATCATGTTGTCACCAAAAGGAAGTGAAATAAAATGATCTTACATGGATGCACAATGAGCTTGCTAAATTAGAATGACTGAGCTTGACTTGACAGCACTCTATTGAGACTGCTCTGAAAAAAGCCTTGAAGTTGTAAAAATGAGTATACAAGAAAATTATATAACAGCAATGTCATAATATTATAAGTTTTGCAAATCTTTCTTGATGCATCACTTATAATTTACATGACTAGTTTAAATGATTTTAATAACTGTACAATTTTCAATTTTTTAAAATCTGAGGACTCCCATTACCAAAACCCTGTGCACGCCTATGATGAACTACGAGGTAGCTCTTACAAATGAGGTAGCTGTTTTTGTGTAAAAATTATTTAGATAGAAGTTTAATTTTTCAAATGGGCTAGATCTGTACTGTGGAATCTCTTGTGCTCCCTCCCAAAGCTATGGAAACGGCTCAACAAATATTCACATTTTCCGACGTCTGTGGAGCCAACTTTGGTCCGGTCACTGCGATCATCCAGCATCACACAGCCATCCACTTCCACATATCTATGGACCTTCCCCCCAGCCTCAGAGCCCGTCGCACGGGGTCGCGTGGGTCGGGGCTCTGGGCGGCAGAGGGCGGGGCGACGAGGGGCGAGGGTGGGGCCACACAGCACACAGAGCAATCGAAAGCGGGGGTGGGGGGTGGCGTGGGCCGGGCGGTGTGGGCAGCGGGCACTCACCTCTCGCACTGGCGGAGCGTCCACGAGGCGATGATCCACAGCGACACCATGAACACGAGCAGCACGGTGCCGGGGCAGATGGTCATCAGCGTCTTCAGCACGAAGCGGGTGTTGAAGTTGATGCGGTTGAGGGCGCCGATGCTGCGCGACGACGCGTCCGTGAACAGCTTGCTGTGCAGCAGCATCACGCGGCAGATGAGGTAGAGGCGCAGGAACATGGGCAGCGACAGAGCCACGTCGTACGGCACCGTCACCCGCCCCATGCTGCCGCCCTGGTTCGCCAGCCGCGTCGTCCACTCGAACTTGTAGTCGCCCGGGATCGGGTGCACCGCGCAGATGGCCAGCTCCACCCCGATCTGCGTGATGCGCTGCCACGTCATGGCGATCCGCCAGTCGTCCGCGCAGTTGTCGATCATGAAGAGCTGCGCAGCAAGCACCGCGAGGTTGGCGACGGTTCGTGGCGGTAGGCGGTGCGGTGCGGCAGTTGGTTGCGATTTGCGGGGGTTGGTAGCGGATTGTGACTTTTGGCAGATTTTGGCGGCGGATTGCGACGGTTGGAGGTGGTTGGCGTATTTGGCGACGGTTGGCGGATAGTAGAGGTCGGTGATTGGAAAAGGATGTTGGAAGTTAATGGCTTTTGGCGGCGGTTGATAGCGGTAGTCTGCAGTTGACAACGATTGGCGTTGGTTGGAATCTACTGGCGTCCGTTGGAGACGATCCGAGGAAGCTGTCAGGCACTCGCAGAAGTTGGAGGATGTTTGCGAATATTGGCGTCGGTGATAGGCGATTGACCTCAGCTGGCGGAAGCTGGTAGCTTCTGGCGTTCGTTCGTAGCGATTTATGTCAGACGGAGGTCAATGAAAGGGGCTTAGAGTGGGTGGTGTCAAGTAGGGGGGGATTGGAGGCGGTTGAAGACGATTGGAGTTGGTTCGATGTGGTTAGTGGTTATTGGTAGCGGTTGATGGAACGAGGGGGGGGGCGGTGGCGGCGGCAGCGGCAGTGGCAGCAAGAGCAGCAGGGGCGGTGGCGGCAGAAGTGGTAGCGGCAGCGGGGGTGGTGGCGGTGACAGCGGCGAAGGCGGCGGCGGTGGGGTGGCGGCGACGGCGGCGGTGGCGGCAGCAGTGACGAGGTGGCGGCGATGATTTAAGTTTCTTCGTGTGGGACATAGTTTTTACTCCTGTTATTTTAAAGTGTTGCTGGAATTTTGCTACGTGGTGGGTACCTTTGAACGAATGTAAGGATTTCCCCCCAAGAATGTGGGGGATGACCTTTATAAAAATATTCTATGGTTTTATAACAACTTCTCAATAAGGATCTTGTTTCCAATAGTTGGTAGTAGCCACTCTTGTTTGCTTCCTCCCTAGCTAATCAGGAATGCAGCTTTTATCTAGCGTTTGAGAATAAAATATATAAAATTACTGATAACTGAACCTCACACTTTTCTGATTGAGGTATACACTCAAGGGGTTTTAAGAAGATCAAGATTTCTCCACTTTTGAATACTATATAAAAACTTAATCGAGTATTTTTGATTCATTACAAATTTACATTCGTCGGTTAAACATCGATATTTCATACACAATGCCTCATTAATATTCAAATGGTACACTTGGTGAAATTTTGTTGTTACGTTATTTAAAACCAATAAAATTTACCATATATTCATAGAAATCAGAGATTAAACGTATTACTACCCCTTTTGTCTAGCTAAATGAAGACATGCTTAAAATGCTGCATACTGATGTGAATGGAATGATAACCTTATTTACGAAGGAAGTCTTCGAAAAACAACAACATAAAACAACATCATACTATCACTATATCACTATCAACTGTCTTCAACAATTTAAAGCAGGGAAAATGTGCAGTATTCATCCAAGGTGGCTCAGCCAGATCTAGTTCCAATTAAGCTTGTTCTACGGCACATCGCACGCCTATGTTACTAGTAGCGAGAAAGCGTTAGCCTTCGCCACATGCGCTGAAATCTGAGGTTAGTTTACCTGCACCTCCAGGCCATGGTAGGCAACGATGAGCCCGAGGAGAATCACAGTTGAAACTGAAATAAGAGTCTTGAGCGCCGTTGAGAAGAACGAATCCTGAAACAAAAGAAATGCCTCGTTAATGAACGGTGTTAAAAATTTGAGTTTTTTGTTTATTTCTTGGAAAATTAACATACAATTATTCATTCATCTCGTTAGGTAAAATAATATAAGTATACTAGCACATTTTCCTTCTTGTTTAGCAGAATAAAAACGAAAACATATAGGTGTGGAAATAACATTTTTTCGTAGCCTAAAAAGAAGATAATGATTCTATATGATTGTTTACCGTTCATCAATGGTTTAGATATTCATGGATCTGGTGTATTATAGTTCTTAATGTCATTAAGCCGGCAAACCGCAAACAAAAGACGCGGCTCAAGTTTATCGAGGCGACAGACGAGGTTTATAACCAGCCAAATCTGTTATTTGTGTTACCGGCCGTGTGTCGTTTAAAACTTTTCGGAATAACATCTTCTTATAATAAAAATAATAAATGTGTTCTTATGAAACCACTTATTCTTGAGATAAGTGTTTTCGTATGAAACCTTTAGTTGCAAATTATTTCTTTCGATTGTTCGTAACGAACGGCAAACTGTTAAATGGAGTCCCTTTAAGGGTGACCTTTCGTTCCTTAGTTTGAGTTAAGTCGATAAAACCGAGCAGTAAACAAAAACAGTTTTAACAAAATGTTAAAAAACAGTCAAGCCTTTAAACACACAATAACTAACACAAATTCTATAACCACAATAATTACACCTAAGTGATTTTTTATACGATGAAAAAAATTAATCGAAAGCTTTTGGAACGTTTCAATCAGCCTTAAAAATAACAGAAACGCAAACAACGTAAATAACAAGAATTGGAACTATCGTATCTTATTGCTAAGTCTAAGAGAAAAGGTCTTTAATGTATTATATTGACTGTATTGACTGTCACTGCATTGACACGCATGGACAAATGATGACTTCTTGCCTCTGGACAAATTGATGTAGTTATTGACCAAACGGAAGGCTGTCAAAAGGACGACAATTTTCTCTTAAATATAAGATTGATTAATTTGGCTTACCAGTTGGAGAATTTTTGCGAATAGTTAAATTTAATACCTATACATCAAAATTTTATGTAGAAATGCTTAGTTATAAAATAAATTCAAATAATTTCTGTAGTAATAAAAAAATCCCACGGTAAAATATTGCAGAAATAACCTAAATATGCCACTGCAGTGGCGACAAGTGTTTAAATTTAGACGTGCGCGCGGCCCGGCAGCTGCAGCGCGTGACAGCGAGGGGCGCGCGGGGCTGACGGGCGCTCGGGCGTCGGCGCTCGCGGCGTCAGCGGCTGCCCGTCGCCTCGGCGTGCCGCCTCAATCCATCACCACGACTCTGCTTTGCTGCGCCGCCACGTCATGCCACCGTGCTGGCCAGGGCCGCCTGGCCGCGGTGCGCTGGAGCACTGCTCGCGCCGCCCGCCTGACGCAGCGCCGTGACGAACTTCGGCTAGGCAACCCGTCGCACACTCCTGCATTACGCAGACCGGTTGCCGCGTGCCCCTGCCAACCGTCTAGTGCAGGACTGAGGACCGCGAGGGATAGGCGCTGGTGGTGGAGGATATCTAGCTCGATTACGCAGGGAAGCGGATGATCAACAATTTTATAATTGTTCAGTCCAGCGGATACTTATTTTGACAGGTGCCAAAACGTTGAACATCTCCGAATCACTCCGCGAAATGTGTTCTTTTGCCAGTATGACGAGACGAGCGTCAGCAGATCCATAAGTGTCAATTCAGTGAATGAAGTTCGAGCTTAGTTTTCATGAGTTTTGAAAATTTTGTCACTAAAATAATATTTTAAGAATTGAAAGAAATCATGTCGACAGCATGTGGGAATATTAAAATGAATTCTTCGATTGATAAATTAAAGTTGAGGTCATGTACGTTGAAGGTAAACGGACAGTCCCCAAATACCGAATATCAAAGAGCCTACCTGTTCACTTTCTAAACTTGCAAAAATCATATTTTAACCAAGAAAAAGTCATATAAATAATACTTCTTTAAATAGAAGTTTTGAAGTACACTTTTCTTGAATTATATTCTTTTTATAATAAAAAATTGTTTTCACGCGAGCATTCTCCAGTTGGCGGAATGCCAAGAATAATAGGGTGAACCGCAGTCTCAACACAATATGACCAAGTATTGAGAAATGAACGCAAATCATTTTCAATTGTCATAGACCATGTTTCCAATTTATTTTGGCATGAACGAAAATAATAGCTCACGCGACTGAAACAACTAACAGGCGTTGAGTAGTCCAGGCCCGACGTAATTTCTTATCTATCTTTCTTTCACGTTTCTGAACGAATCATATACTAATTTGGGTGAGGTAATCTCGCCATCTGAACTAAATTAATTCACTACACTTGTTTCGAAATTATTGAAAATGTTCGTTATTTGCTCTCCTGTAATTGTTACTACTACATTGATACTACTAGGAGAGGTAGCTGAATTCTCACATCATACACTGATTGTAATCCACGTTCACCAAATGAAACTACTTTGGTGCCAAAATGTTGATCAAGCTGGATATCGACCATTATGTTGCTCCGAAGTTAATCAACAACTGGTAACGGTTACATTGAGCTTAATTGCACGCGCTGGGGTGTGTTTTCTCGGCTCTGTCGGGCAGAAGATAGTGTAATTCTAATATGATATTAAATTTGCCCTCAATTATGATTACTTTTACAATTACGGGCCTCGGAGGACCCACATATCTACATCGTGGTGCTATTACTCGTACTAATCTTTGTAAGTTGTCTCATGAGTCAATGTCTTCAAAAATCATCATTATTAACACTACGAGATGAGATATAGATGCAACTTATGTTTAAAATGGTGTAAAACGTAATTTTTATGGAAGTATCATTCAGATAGGGAAGTAAAGAAAGTATATATAATGCAAACCGCAAGACAGAAAGTCAACTATTAAATATGTTTACTTGTTATCTGATGTTTTAATTACGCATGCCGAGAACGTTATTAATACAGAATATAATTAGGACGAATCTAGAAAATAATTAATTAAATGGTGTAGTTCAGAACAGTAAAGCAAATATTAAGTAACAAAAGAGGTAACGTATGGAGGATTTACAATATTTCTAAACATGGCAGATAAATACTTTAATTCAAGCATATTTTTCAACTGTTGAATTTTCGATTATAGATCACCATGAATTTTAAGAACAAAGAGGTCTGAAGTGAACACTGAGTGAAAACTACATGAAATGGTACTTCTGAATATTTACAATATCATGGTCAAATATTTTTGTTAGCAGCATTAATTTGCTCTCCTATCAAGAGAAAAAATCATGAATAAATAAGGATAAGAAGAGAAGTCAAAGT
This sequence comes from Teleogryllus occipitalis, assembly GCA_011170035.1. Classification (NCBI taxonomy): domain Eukaryota; kingdom Metazoa; phylum Arthropoda; class Insecta; order Orthoptera; family Gryllidae; genus Teleogryllus; species Teleogryllus occipitalis. The sequence goes on from BLKR01003109.1 coordinate 64,981, forward strand.
GAAAGAGTTTCGATTAGGAAAACTTCTCAATATTCAGAGAGCTGATTATATTTTAATAGCAATACTCAGCAACAATAATCTAACCAGCCTCCCTATAAAGAAGTATAGGACAGCGAAGGACTTGAAAAAAGTGACAGGAAGATTTGATAAAATGGCATAACATCAATATGATTAAAGGTAGCTGCATCTGAAAAGCAATAGTCAGCAGTATTAGCAAAAGCCGCATTCTTATGAAAAAAAGACCAAACGAGGCGAGTTCGAAGAAGAAGGAATAGGCTAACATGTGAAAAAAGTGAGAAAACAAATCCTCCCGGTGGATCTGTTTGCGTGGGCAGGGGCGTCTCCGAGCGAAGCACGCCAAACAAATTCCATTTCAGGGCAGGGCGTCGGTGCACGGCGGGTGCGGGACGCGGAACACGGGAGAACAGCCGCGCAATCAGCGAAGATTACTCGCCGCCCCACCCCCGCCCCTTCCTCCTCTCCTCGGCGCGTTCTCGATCTCCTCTCGGGCGCCTCTCCCGTTAACTTCATTACCTCTCGGGTGGCGACCGGCCTCGTAAAACGGAGAACCCCCCTCCCGAACGGCCGTCCTGCCCCCCCCCCCCCGCACTACGTCCCCACCCCCGGCACGCGCGCTCCGCTTCCGGTCGACTGCTCTCGCACGAAGAAATCGACTCCTATCCGGCGCCCCTGGGGCACGCATCTGCCTCTGCCACACGGTGGCTTCAAAAACGCAAAAAGCGGGCGAAATTCAGTTTTTCAAAAATTGCGTACTTAATTTATTGGCACATACGAAACAAAAAAGTAAAATTCAGAACTTCAGACCCCACAATTTTTGTTTTGTTATTTTTAATAGTTTTTGCTATCTTTCATATTTTTGTCTGTTATTGGATAGAAGGGGATTTTCCTTTTATATGCCGACTTTTTTAAAATTTAGGAGATCATAAATTCCTCCGATTTTAGGATCCTCATTTTCCTGCCTCAGAACGCTAACGTTCTCTTCGACTTTCAGCAAATTTTACAGGAGAGTATTTTGAAAGTTTAGAGAGTTTTTATCTTATAATGATAAAAAACTATGCAATTTTGCTCGGAGACTTTCTACAAGTCTGATTTGATAACTATTTTAATTTGTTATACATCTGGAAATATTTTGAAAATATCAAAACATTTTTCGCCAAAAATGTGATACTAACTTGTCTCCTTTCTGAGGCCGCGATTTCACAGAAATTGCTAGTATCACTAATGTTGAAATATTGTATTTTCTCTTTACTCTGCAATGTTCTCAATAATATTTTTTACATAATTATCACTTTCATATTTGTTAGTAATATTTCTGTAAGGGAACCTGTCAAGCGTTTTCTTTACTTAAAAAATTAAACACATATTTTTTTAAGTATATCATGAAACTTGTTACAGTACAACAAAAATATTAGGGCATACCTTCGAAATAAATGTAATGAAGAGGCATAGACGAAAATATGTGGATTACGTACAGGCAACGTATCACCGGTGATACACGGCTAGATAAATGCACACATGATATCCAATTTAGCTGTAGTATTAATGCACAGAATGAAACCTGAAACTCGAAAACGATTGATATTTACACATAAAGTGATAAAAATCACGCATCAATACTTTTATATTGTAATAAACCTTACAAATGAATTTTAAGGTTTCCCAAGAACAACTTCAACTAATTGCCCTTCAAAAATGTCCTTAGAGTATTCGTCTTTTTTGTTTTCATGTAAGGATAATTTATAATTCATAAGCACAATAATCGTGTTCGTGTTTTTATTGAAGGAAGATATTTTTGTCCGCTTTTCCCGCAAACCCGGACCACAGTAGGCCATTCCACTTCGCACCCACGCACTCACTGCCGTGGTTCCGAGTTTCTCCGACTGCCCCCGCCCTACCCCGGACGGATTCTTCTCCGAGTCAACAAAGCTGCCGCTTTCGGCTTCCTCATCCTGTCGCCGGATGTTTTTCTCTCAATGAACACACCATCTCTGGACGGTCTCCCTTGTGTTCTTACGGCTCTTTCCTTTCCAAATCCCTACACTCCAGAAGATAGTCTTTCATGCACGTTTTCATTCACATCTTTTACTTTAGGCTGAGCCCACTTCAAATATTTCTTACAATTAGAAAAAAACTGAATTTCTGCTATTTAATCAAGCCAGTTTCATCCACGAAAATAATGTTTCATCCCATGTCTGAGTTCTTTTTGCTCCTATCAGGGAACTTGTTTAATTATTTTCTCATTTATACGAATATTTCTTGGAGTCCACACGCAGTCAACTTCAAAAGTGTCAGAAGTAAGCTAACAGGGTTTAAAGGAGAAACACTTAACGAATTGTGTGCGAAATACGCGGATTGAAAATACGACAGGTGTACATTTCATGAAGTGAACCTAAACATTTCTTTTAAAGATACTTAGAATGAATTGTTATTGTACCTCTTATCTTACCTTATCAAATAATTTTTGTTCACATAACTGTGCTATCAGTTCAAATCCTCAGAATTAATCATCTTTCTTTTCAATCCTCCGTATTTAAAATAGATATGTTTTTCATATGTAATAGTTGGAAATATTCTATTTTTCATTTTTTGCCAGTCTGTACAATAACTGTAATTTTGTATTTTTTAGTTTAATATTTTACCCTTATTATTCTTGTTTCACTGATTCCATAAGTCTGTCTGACTTATCGTTTCCAATTTTACACACGCCTATTCTTTTCGCTTTAAGGGGGGGACTTCATTTCCATTTTGACTCGCAAGATCAAGTTCACTCCATTCACACTTAGTTTTCCGCAGAGTTCCAATCGACTTTCTTGGCGTCTAGAATATTACTTTCCTTTGTTAATCAAAATTAAACGAAAGTGCCTTCTTAACTACTTTTTTTTGCGTTGGGCTTTTTCGTTTCAGTATCAAATAAGTAATTTTCGTTTTCTTACTTCACCCTAGTTAAAAAAAATGGATTATCATTTGTTTGGTTATCGCTCTACTCTTATATGCCCATCTTCCCTTTCAAAACTATCTTCTTTGAAATTCGCTCTCAGTGCTATTTTGCCCTTCTTACACTTCGAATCTCTGCTCCTCTCTCTATTTTGTTCTCTTCGTCTAGACCTTCATTTCTTTCTTTGTATTCACATATTTATCCGCTTTATTTCGTTCTTGCTCCTGCCTTTGCTCTTCCACTCTTCGCCGCCATAATGCTCTCTCCTTCTTATTTCACTGCTCCTTTGCATTTTTCCTCTCCTCTTCGTGGTGTTTATTGTCTGTTTACCTTTACCTCAGCGGTCTCTTTGTCCCAACGACAATCCCTTCTTTGCACTTCTCCATGGACTTCTTCTCTTTCACTTCCTCCTAAATATTCACTCTCATAAACATTCTTTCTGTTATATTTCTCCCTTCATCTTCTCTTTGCCTCAACAGTGAGTCTCTTTGCAGCCGACGGTGGCGTCGGGGATGGAGTGTCGTGGGCGGGGAGGGTGCGGTGGCGGTGGCGAGAGCGGAGGCGGGGCGGATCGGAAGCGGGGGCGAGAGCGGGACAGGGCGTGGCGGGGCGGGGCAGGGCAAAGCGGGACGGGGCGGAGCGGAGAGGGGGGAGCGCGATCTAACTGTAGCCGCGGGCCCCGCGCAGTCTATGGGGCGAGAAATTGTATTTTCACGACTTTTTTAGAGCCGCAAGAAAGTCCGGATCGCTGAAAGGCAGCGAACGGCCGCAGTCGACCGCAGCGGTGGAGGGGGCGGAGGGATAGAGGAGGGGAGGAGAGGGGAGGGGAAAGGACGGTGGCGGAGGAGGGGATGAGGCGGATGACGAGTGCGCCAAATGCGGAGGAAGGCGGATTAACGCGGCTGTGGCGAGACGGGATGGCACGGGGCGGGTGGGTGGATGGTGGGTGACTGGGGGAGGCAGGGGGCGTCTGGAACTGGCGCTTGAGGGCACAGGCCGGCACTGAAGTGGGTCGAGCACCCCGCCCAGTCACCCGGCGCACGAGGCGGCCATGCCTCGCCTCTGCCGGCGGCGGACGACAGAGTTCGCTGCAGGGCCAACAGGCCAGCCGTCATTCTCCGGCGAATTCCTCCATTATATCGAGGGAACCAGTCAAGAGAAGAGCTTTCCGAACTGGGTGCTGGGAAAAATTATTACTCCGTAGCGTGCTCAAATTTCTTGAGAAGTGGATTATCATTTTTTTGTTTGCAGGTTGGTACACTCCAGCTAATTATGCGTTACAACGTAAAACTAAACATTTATTATAACCACCTGGACGCTCCTGTTCCCAATTCGCCAATGCGTCACACTTAAACATTAACAACTTCTACTTCATCATCTTCCATTATATTACCTTACCTTCATTTATTTTTCATTTTACCTCTCATTAACTTTTGATGTTTGACCTACCAATTATCGTGTTTGAGGATTTTATAAGTTTACTCAATCACGTATGAAGGGATGGTCCTTTGCCTCGCAATCAAGATGTAAATGTAGAATCTTCTCTTCTACATTTTTTAAATATTTTGCAATTGAGTAATTTAGGTAAAAATGATCAGACATTTTGAGAAATTATGATTATTGAATTTTTGAAGGAGAGTTAGCGTCTATTCCTATATTAGTGGTTCTAGAAAAAGAGAACAAATGGTAATGGCGATTCACTCGTATGTTATGGTTTGTGAAACTCATTTCAAGTAGATTATATAGTAGTATTACATTGCTTATTCCTTTGAAATATGGAATGCCATTTAACATTATTTATGTCAGAACGTCTAAATTATAAATGTAAAAAATACTAGCTCACTCGCTATTTTAATACCCTCTATAGCGGTTCATTATTGAACAATCATTAAACCGGTATATTTTTAATAAATAATATGTTCTTAGGCGTGCGAATATTGTCGTAACTCAAATTACGAATCCTTTAAATTTGCGCAATTATTTCATACCGAGAGTAGTATCTATGTCAAACAGGATTTTTATACGTGCTTCAGGGAACAAACTACAGAAATAGACTTCACACAGCATCTGAGGTGAGAATTCAATTGTCATTTGCCATTTCGATCTTCAAAAAACCTGTGATGACACATAAATTTTTACATTCCAATAGCATATTTGTCATTATGTATTGTGAATTTGGTAATTTATTTAATAAATAATTAAATAATAACTGTAATTTGATAAACTCTTCGATGTCATAATTACACAATATTCTTGAAGAAAACAACTTAATACGTTTTTAATATTGGAATATGTAATGCAATCTTTCACAAAGTGTATTAGTATAATTCTGAGACAATGAATGTCCGTAAAAATTGCCTAAAACGAAAATGGCAAAAAGTACAGAAACATTGTGGGATTTAATACATTATGAAACATAAGAAATCTTTTTCTTAAACGAATTATAGATTCTGAAAAAAATCCTGTAAATATTTTTAGGATTTCAGCTCAATGACAAGTGAACTTCTGCCAAGAACTAAATATTATTTCATTTTCTGCTTGAAGGAAAATAAGGACAAATACATTCCATATTCCAACATTTGTTTTAAATATTCAACAAACGAATTCTATAAAAAGATATTTTATTTCATGTTGTCGTGTTCGAATTGTATAAATATTTTAGGAAATTTTTTCATCTATAGGTTTAAATTGCAACAGCTATCTCGAACTCGGACACAAATGCACTCAAACACAAACATATAGTGAAGCATCAATTACAAATCAAGGAAGGCTCTTTTCTTTCCTTTCTTAATAAATAATTGGATGGACGTGGTGCCTTCCAGACGAATGTCATTTTTTGCCCTGGTTTTATTGTACGTTACTTGCTTGCTTGACTCAGTCATTTTCTATTTCTGATTTGCGTATCACCGAAAAATGAATTTCCAACATTGATTCAGTTCATTTTAAGCATAAAATTAAACTTGTAAGGAATAGCCATTAATGTTTCTTTAGAAAATTAACTGTAATAATCATTAAATATTTTCCAGGAGTCTGTGACGACTGTACAACGTTACAAGACGCATCCTTAGCGACGATGACATTCAGAGATAGCTGTTCATTACGCTTGTTAAGTGTTCTGTTAAGTGCTCTGTTAAGTGTTCTAGACCACGTATTCTCACTATCACAACCCCATTAATAATCTCATTTCATAAATATTTCTCATAAATTCATTGAGTATGTGTACTATTTTATCAACCTAGGTGCCTAATTTTTGGTCAACGTTATAAAAAACGACTCATACTCACAGGCCCACTTGTAGAATTCTATAGGTGTCGACTTAAGCGATGAATTCGAACAACTTCCATTCTCCCCTCTCTGTCCACTTCTAGAATTCCGCGAGTTTAACAGGTCTACCGCGTTCAGACCAGATGTCCTTCGCTGTGAACCGAAGCGAAACGTTCACCTTCCGAGAACGAAAACGCATCTCCTACTGCCAACTACCGAGTTGAAAAAATTTCCAAGCAACCTTCCAAACTTCCCGATTATCTCACAATAGGAAGTGGCGCTCTCGCTCCTCTTTCGAATGTATGGAGAAAGAGAAAGAAGCAACTTCGCCAATCGATGGCTCGACAACGTCGCTCTTCTATCGCTCCGTCCACCCAGTTGCGAACTCTTCCTCAAATAAGCTGCTAAGTCCTCTTATGTACTCTGCTGCAAAGTAGACATATTTTGTTTCCTAAGCTGTTTCTTCTAATTCTCTCGGAGACGCGACAAGCAAAACCTTCTTCCTTAATGGTCCGTGAAGTGGAAGCGGATGCTTTTGTGGGCGGTGACTTCGCAAGCGTCGCAGATACCGTCACCAACATCGTGGTCACCACCGTCACCACACTACTATCGTCGCTGCCAAAGTCGACCTCAAACGTTGCTCTGCGCCATCGAGAGCTTAATAGATAATGACAAGGTCTCCAGCGTAATGTTTTACCCAAGAAATTGCATTTTCGTCGACGTCACTGAAATCTACTCCTATGTCATCGTTAACTTAGCAACATTCTGATACACACTGGCAACTTCTGGGGGCTTTTGGCTTCAGGAAAAAAGTGATATATTTGGAGATTTTGTTGTCCGCCAGCACAATTGAAGGATATTTATGGTTTTGGACGTTAACTGGGTGTTAATTCCCGGATTTACAGAGTAATATAGGAATTATAGCGATTAAATTGAAGAAAGAAGAACAAAGCCATTTTGCATTTGCAATTTAGGGGTGATTTGGACGAAACATAATTAATTAAAATCAGTATGGAAGACAATAACAATTGGAAAGTTTACAATTGTTAATGAATTTAATGGTTTGTGGATTATCGCAGCCCAGATTTTTGCATATTAATTGAAAGATTATCATGTCATATTGAACTATACTTCCTTCTTCATAAAAGTGGTCATCCTAATTGCACTACATTGCTACAATAAAATATAGTTGTTACAATTAGTTGTAATTCTATCGCAAAAATCGTCGATACAATCACAGACAAGAAAATCGATTAAAGCTTAGTTTCCGTTTCGTTTCCTTCATAAGCCTTTGTCCCAACTTGAACGACAAATCATTGCATGAATTCAGATTTTATTTTCTATAATTTCTGCTTTTTCCTTATCTCCATAAACGACACGTACCCTCCCATTGTCTCTTCGTATTTCTGTAAGTTTAGATATTATTTTAATATTTCTGTCTATCAAACCCTCCACTTCATTCCTAGGCACCTGTAGTTCTAAGCTTTCCGAGATTTTAGCCCTACTTGTTTAATCTCTACTAACATTTACTTCATCTCTAGTCACGTCCATCTCATTTCTTTCGTAGCGCCAAAACCCACAATTAACATAACCTTCTGACCTCACCATTCCTTCATCTCGTTTATCACTTACTCCCCTATCAATGTCTCTGCAACCTATTGCCCACTCATTCTTTTGCCCGGTCCCAATCGCCACCTCAGCCTGAAACTGTCGACTCCGCGTTCAGTCGTCACCTCTTATCGCCTCTTAGCATCAATTGCGCCCTCTATTCGCTCGCCCGCAATCAGCGCTAGCGTATCTTCTCGCCTGTGGACCCCGTGACCCGGATTCGCGCGAGCGGGGAGAGGGCAGGTTAGCGATGGGATACGGAAGGAGGGAGGCTGGGGAACCTGGTGGGCGACGGGGAGAGATGGCTTAGGAGGATGGGGCATAGGAAGCCGAATGCGACAGGGGTCGGGGCACACGGGAAATGGGGCGTAGTGGGTTCGGGGGGAGGGGAGGGAGTGCGGTATAGGGGACGGGTTGTAGGGGGAAAGGCCTTGGTGAGATGGGGCCTATGTGCGGGGGACGTAGATGGAACGGAGCCTAGGGAGATGGGGCAGAGAGGGAGGGGGCCGGAGAGGAGGGGGGCGGGGCGTAGGGGGAGTAGGGCCTAAGGGGGAGGGGCCGACAGGGTGAGGACGAAAGAGGGCAGAGGGGGAGGGGCAGGGGAAGGCGGGGTGGATGGGGTGGGGCAGAAGGAAACGGAGCGAAGTGGTGACGTAGTGGGGTGGGGATAAGGGCAAGGGGAGAGAGGTAACCCGGGGAGGTCGGCGGGCGTGGCGCGGCTAGTGAGGCGAGCGACGGGCGACGACGCGGGTCGTCGGCATCGCGACGGAGATGGATGCGGCATCTCCCGCGCTTTTCTTGCGGCCGCGGCGGTGTCGACGGCGTCGCGTCGGGCTCCCCCTGTCCCGAAGAAGGTCTGTCGTCTCGCCACCGCAGCCGCCGCCAACGCCCCCGCGGCCGAGGCGCTCGCAGCGGCGGCGGCGGCGGCGGCCGCGCGTCTCCATGGCGACAGGTCTGATCGATGCGCCCTCCCAGCCGCCGCCGCCGCCTCCGCCGACGGTCCATTATGGGGCCGTCAACCACGACGGGGACCGAACAACCCGCGCGCGTTCGGGACTCCGCCCGAGCCTCCTGCCTCCGCCCCCCCCGCTTCCGACCAGATCCGCCCGCCGCGCCGCTCTTCCCGCCGCGTGCGCGGTCGCCGGTCCTGCTGCGGGAGGGGGCGGGGCCCGGCGCGGAGAAGATGAGAGCGTGCGCGGCTGCGGCGGCTGTGCCGGCAGGACGGGGCGGCCAGGCTGAGGAAGATGAGAGGGAACACGGCGGCCGCGGCGGGGGAGAGGGACCAAAGCAGGGCGTAGGAAGACGGGTGCGTCCGTGTACAGACGGGGTCGAAGCCGGGGGGGGGGGGGGATGGCGGTGTCACGGGAGATGAGAGGGACGCCGGCGACGTGTGAGGGGGACGGGGGCATGGGCGAAAGGAACCTCGGGGGCAGGGGCGATGCGGTTCTGGGGTCGTGGGGGCCGGGATGAGCACGGCGGAAGCGGAAGAAGGGGCGAGGTCTTGCACACAGACGGCGGAAGGCGCATAGGACATAGGCAAGGGGGCAGGGTGGCGGGGACGACAAGGGCGAGTGAGTTTGTGGCGAGAGCGAGAACGAGAACGAGGGCGAGGGCGAGGGCGAGGGCGAGGGCGAGGGCGAGGGCGAGGGCGAGGGCGAGGGCGAGGGCGAGGGCGAGGGCGAGGGCGAGGGCGAGGGCGAGGGCGAGGGCGAGGGCGAGGGCGAGGGCGAGGGCGAGGGGGCGGGCGGGGGCGAGGGCGAGGGCGAGGGCGAGGGCGAGGGCGAGGGCGAGGGCGAGGGCGAGGGCGAGGGCGAGGGCGAGGGCGAGGGCGAGGGCGAGGGCGAGGGCGAGGGCGAGGGCGAGGGCGAGGGCGAGGGCGGGGGCGAGGGCGAGGGCGAGGGCGAGGGCGAGGGCGAGGGCGAGGGCGAGGGCGAGAGCGAGGGCGGGGGCGAGGGCGGGGGCGAGGGCGAAGGCAAGGACGAGGGCGGGGGCGAGGGCGGGGGCGAGGGCGGGGGCGGGGGCGAGGGCGAGGGCGGGGGCGGGCGAGGGCGAGGGCGAGGAGGCGAGGAGCGAGGGCGAGGAGGGCGGGGAGCGAGGGCGTGGGCGCGGGCAAGGGCATGGGCGAGAGCGCGGGCGAGGGCGAGGCGAGGGCGAGGGCGAGGGCGAGGGCGAGGGCGAGGGCGAGGGCGAGGGCGAGGGCGAGGGCGAGGGCGAGGGCGAGGGCGAGGGCGAGGGCGAGGGCGAGGGCGTGGGCGAGGGCGAGGGCGAGGGCGAGGGCGAGGGCGAGGGCGAGGGCGAGGGCGAGGGCGAGGGCGAGGGCGAGGGCGGGGGCGAGGGCGAGGGCGAGGGGGCGGGCGAGGGCGAGGGGGCGAGGGCGAGGGCGGGGGCGAGGGCGAGGGCGAGGGCGGGGGCGGGGGCGAGGGCGAGGGCGAGGGCGAGGGCGAGGGCGAGGGCGAGGGCGAGATCGGTGGCATGGGCGAGTACGAAAAAAGGGAAGTAGAGGACGAAAGCGACAGGGAGGTAGGCGTGGGAGCGGTGAAGGGGAAAGGGAGGGGGCGAGAGCGCGGGCTGTCGGCCGGGAGGATCCGAGTCGAGGGACGGGGCACACAAGAATAGATTATGGGCGAACAAGAACGACAGGAAGCTTGGTCCACAGCGCGTCGCCAGGATGGCTATCTCTGAGACAGTTTAAAATGGAGCAAATTCGATTTCTGCTTCAAAGACGTGGGTTATTGGCCGCCACACTAAGTAATCAAGCACCGACGACTCAATTTTAGGACATACAGAAAACGAAGAAAAAGTCGGTAGATAACCATTTGAAATATTAAATTTGGCTGATAAAATAAAATAATGTCATAAGAACTTTTATCTCCAAGGAAATAGAACTAAAGCCACCGAAGAGATGGCCACATCAGTTTCTCTAAGAGACGAGAACACGCCCAAAATGACTAACCCATAGATGATAACATATACACATAATGAAATGTTAGCACCTATATTACTTACAGACTATGTTGGAAAACTACTTCACGAAAAAAGCGTTTAGTTGTTACAATTCTTTTCTTTGTGGACGTTCTATAAAATCGAATGAGGGCAATTATTATGGACATGTGAAGGTGGGGTTAAGTAAATCGTATGTGAGATTAACCGCTCATCAACTAAATTAACTAATAATCACTTTTGATAGTACTCTAAAGAAAAGGTTTTTAGAAAAGAAAGCTTACGTTGAAGTAAAAAGAGAATTTAAAAAATAAATGTCAGCCACAAAAATGTTTCGCTGTTTCGTGGAAAATCGGAACCCGTGCGTCCTACGCTTTCAAATGTGGCTGGCGGGCTCCGCAGAGAAACTGCGGGTAGTATTTAAGATCTACGAAATAAGATCTTTTTGGCTCTTCCATTCTATTCCAGCTCTTCTCGGTACCCTATTTTCGTAGCGCGGGTGAACAGAAACGAACAGAATCTCGAACTGCATGTAGAATTAAATTGACTATTTGATAGTTTGTGTAATTTAATTGCCCGGGACATAAGTCTTTTTGTTAGTGCTGCCATATTTGAACGGTTTCCCACGCACAACCGCTGGCTCATAAGACGTAACGCACAGTTTGCGATCTGTCGTTCGAAGTTGTATTTCAATGTGAAGTTATTTTCACTTGGAAACAAAGATTTACAAGAAAGTATGGAGTGTTCGCAAGGTATATGTAGAATTTATTTATTAAATTAAAAAAGTATTTTATGTAATTGTAAACATAAATTGCATTTGAAAACTTACAAACTAATTCGCGAAGATGACTCACTTTATATGCAAGTTGATTTAACTGACCTGCAGTACCTTTATTTGATCTTTCATTCCTAAAATGTGTCATTGCTTATGACCGGGGTTCGGATTCCGATGACATGTCGTGTTTTCGTTGGTGCATTCTATACGTAGCTAACTTGTAAATGTTTGTTTTTCACAACCTGTAGGTGAAAGATGTGTCTTGTTTTGGACTTTTGCGTCATTGTATTCAGTCATGCTATTCGGTCATTTTTACGCAATTTGTTTCCTTATTGTGTGTTTCGTTAATATTTCATGAATTTACAATGACACTCTAAAACAAAGTGTTTATTGTATTAACACTTCATGACGAAATTCACTTCTGTAGTAGACTCTGGTTTTCAAAACTCCCGAAATTACGCGGATCTTCGGTAACTTCCTTGACCACTCACAACTGACTGATCGGACCATTTCCTCCTAAAATTAAATTCTTTATATTAAATATAATGTTATGTATATAAACTTTATTTAATAGTGTAAAATTCACTGAATAAATAAACATTTTCTGACAAATGTTTGAGTATTTTTTAAAAAATTAGGTCATTTTCCCCTTATTTTTAAGTCATTTTCTCTTATTTTTACGTCATTTTTCTGTTATTTACGTCATTTTAAGTGATTTTCAAATAATTATTAGGTCATCAGAATCCGAGCTCCACGTATAACCATACTTCAATTAATAGTTTTGTACTATAATGATTGTCAATTTATTCATACTTTTTGTTTTGATTCAACTCTCGCGCCCAATAAAATAAAAATAAAATTATTTACGCGAATCCTTCAACTCTCTTTTTCCCTAGTTCCTACGACATGAACTTAAAACATGCAGCACTTGAAAATATTCCACGATGTGTTGAATGCATTCGGAGCTGTAGAAACTCCAAAGAGGTTCCTTTATGAGTATGCAAATCTGATATCTCTTACACCCTCTCACAGTAATTCTTAGCATCGAAGAACTGGAGACGCCTGCAAAGTGGCAGTAATAACTATTGCATGCGGATGGCCACGTTCACTGTTGTGCTTATGTGATAAAAACTAGAGTGTGTTCCAAGATACTCTTACTTGCAAGTGGACTTAAAGGGAAACGTAGGAATTTATTCTCCTACTGCTATATATTTTTCAGGTTTCTAATGAAGTCCATTATAAAAAATCAATAGGTTTTCAACACTTCTCTTTTAATAATTTTTCCTGCCCCAGACGTACTACTTCGGCAACTATTACAATGTCAAGTTTCAAGACTCAAAGCAGATTCATAAGAGTTCTTTTAAAAATTGAGAGCAAGATAACAAAAATCACATTTTTTTCTAAAAAGCTTTTTTTTGGCACAATTCAAACAATCTCCTTCTAAAGATTTCAAGCTGTTGGAAGGCCATTTTATATTTGATAAACAATTATTTTTTTCTGAATTTGACTATTTAATTTTCCAATAGGAGGAACTAACATCTTGAACTTAAGAGATGAAAGCAAAAATATGTTTAAATAAAAAAGAGAGTATAACTTTCTATTGAAAAAGCTAGTGCCTGAAAGAAATAGATTATTACTGTAATTCTCATTTTATAAATCACTCATTTTCATGTATCCTAACAACACTCAAATAAAACTTTATTTTACAATAGGTTTGTAATTCACGTAGTTCGCTTTCTGTGATTGTTCTAGAATACGCAATTTTATTCTTCCTTGTACCTTTATTTCATCATTGCGTCGGCCTGTGCTGAAGCAAATGCTGCCGTGTCTCGAGGTTTCGTGCTGTTGTCTGACCTCCAATGTCTATGGAGCGCCGGCCGAGTGTTAAGAGCCTTGCGGAACTCGCGCTCACAACATAAGCCGATTGTAAATGGGGAAGCCGAGACCCGCAGCGGTGGAGCCGGGGAAGGGGTGGGGGGCGAAAGGAGTCGGTCCGCGGAGGCGTTGTCGGTCGCGAGTGGCACTGGGTGCAACATGAACCATTGGACGCGCCACCACAAACAACGATATTTGTTATGTGGTAATACTACTGGTAGTTCAAAATATTGTTAATTGAGGATACTATGTTATTGAACTCGGTGGGTACCGCTGAAATCTTGTGGAAATCCATATGGATGGGTAAAAAGAAATGTTCTCCCAATTTCTTCTCCGACGTCCCAGGAGATCATTCCGGTAGTATGCATAAAATTTTATTATGGAAGATTACTTTCTTTTATACATTCACACTATTTAATTATGATAAACATGTTCAAGACTCGAAATTTATGTTAATTATATTGTGAACTTTTTCAAAACACCAATTAATATCATTTTTCAGTAATTTATTTTAACGTTTCGGCCCTTTCGGGGGTCTTTTTCAAAAATTATTTCTTTGATCAAAGATTATAAAAAAGAATTTCTTAAATTGTATTACTATTGAATAGCTTTTCACAGAAAAAGGTCGATGTTAAAAGGGATTAGTACACAAAATTATATTTATAAAATTATTATATTATTATTATCATACATTATCATATTTTATACTCACACACACACACACACATATGTATACGATGAAAATGGTATTAAAAATTAGGAAACACGATTGTAGGCTTTGCAATCACGAGTATTCTTAGTGACAAAGTAGGTGTTCTTAACCTTCCTTCTGATACTTAAAAGTTCTATGTATAAGAATGCGAACGACATAGAATACCATTCGCTTAAAAAAATCATCTTCTCGGCTCCTGCGGTTTTGGCGACTGCAGCGGTGAGGAGAACGGCGACGGAGTCAATCTGTTCGACGTCGTCCCAGGAGGTCGCTCTGGTGGAAGGCGACGGCGCAGAGAGCAGGAGTGTGAGCACGAAGGCGGCAGTGGGAACGGCGGAGAGGTTCGGAGCGGGGGTGGTGGCTGCGGCGGGAGTGATGTTCGTGCAAAGACGGAATGGAAACAGTCGGGTGGAGGGAGAGTGCGCGGTGCGGTGACTGAGCAAGGATTAAAAACAAGGTAGTAGCAAGACGGAGGCGAGAGTTGAGGGCTGAGCAGACGGCATGTGTAGGCCAGACCAAGAATAACCGGGAAAGACAAAGTTGTGCAACGTCATGTGGACAAACGACGGGGTCAGGAGCAGGGCTTGTAAGCGAGTCGAGTAATAAAGTGGCGACGGGCCGTCGAGGTCAGACGGTGGGAGTGTTGCTGCGGTTAAAACAGTGGTAGAAGTGCAATGAGTTTGAGATGATGGGAGAAAGACAGGTGGGGAAGAGTGATGTCTCACGAGGAGCCGAGGGAAATACGGGTGGAAGGGGGTGATGATTCGGTGGATAGGAGGGCCAATGATAGGTGGGTCGGTATGTGATAGAACAGTGGGATAGGAAAGGAGAGGTATGGTGATGTGATGGTGTGATGCAAGGGAGGTGCGGAAGGAGGAGGCGTGAACTTGGCGACGTGGTGTCGATGTGATGTAGATGTAAGATAGTGAGGTGGGACTATGTTGGGGGCCGATGGTGGGGGACGGTGGTGAAGGAGCGTGGTTAAGGATGGGGTTCCGGGATAGTGGAAGGACACTGTAGTGAGTGGTGTTGAGGAATGGTGGCAGGGGATGGTGTTGGGGACGGCGTTGGGGACGGCGTTGTGGACGGCGTTGAGGACGGCGTTGGGACGGCGTTGGGGACGGCGTTGGGGACGGCGTTGGGGACGGCGGCGTTGAGAACGGCGGCGTTGGGGACGGCGGCGTTTGGGGACGGCGGCGTTGGGGACGGCGGCGTTGGGGACGGCGGCGTAGGAGGCGGCGTTGGGGACAGCACGGCGTTGGGGACGGCGGCGTTGGGGACGGCAGCGTTGGGGACAGCGGCATTGGGGACGGCGGCATGGGAACGGCGGCGTTAGGGGACGGCGGCGTTGGGGACAGCGGCGTTGGGGACGGCGGCGTTAGGGACGGCGGCGTTGGGGACGGCGGCGTTAGGGTTTGGCGGCGTTGGGGACGGCGGCGTTAGAGGACAGCAGCGTTAGGGACAGCGGCGTTGGGGACGGCAGCGTTGGGGACAGCACGGCGGGACGGCAGCGTTAGGGACGGCGGCGTTAGGGGACGGCGGCGTTAGGGTTGGCAACGTTAGGGACAGCGGCGTTAGGGACGAGCGTTAGGGACGGCGTTAGGGACGGCGCGTTAGGGTTGGCGTTAGGGACGGCGTTAGGGACGGCGTTGGGGACGCGTTGGACGCGTTGGGGCAACGTTAGGGACGGCGTTAGGGACAGCGTTAGGGACGGCGTTGGGGACGGCGTTGGGGACGGCGTTAGGGACGCTGTTAGGAACGGTGGGATGATGGTGAGGGTGGAGGTAGGGGACGGTGGTGTGGGATGGTGGGCGGGAACGGTGGGTAGGGCCAAATTAGAGGGCAGGTTGCGGGATGGTGTTTGAGGAGGAGGGGCAGGCGAAGCAGGGCGGGACAGAGTGGGACAACGGAACAGGGCGAGGTGAGCGGGATGTCGAGACAGGTCGAGGTGGAGGGACAGAGTGGGACAACGGGACAGGACGGGGAGGGAGGAATGGGCGGCGAGGAGTTGCGGCATCCTGAGGAAAGAGAATGCGGAGCAGTCCACGGTGTCAGCCCCCTACGCTGACATAGAGAAGCTCACCCCCTCCCTTGCCCGCTGTTCGCGAACTCTTTCTTTTGCGCGGGCGATGGCGGGAGGGGGCGGGGGCGGGGAGGCCGCGTCCGCTCGTCCATCTCGCGCGACGAGCTCCGTCTGCTCGCCGCTCGAGCGCCGCTGCGCAGGGCAGGAGAACGGCCGAAGTTGTCGGGCGAATGTCAGAGGCAGAGAATGAGTTCGTGTCAGTGATAAGATGTGGGGCGTGGAATCTCAGATGCAATGTAGGTTCAACGTTTTTGAAGTTCAGTCTTTTCTGATTCAGTATCTGTCCTCATTATTATAAAAGCTTTAATGCCCATTGACTTCCTAATATGAAGTTTTATTCAGAAAATGTATAGAAATTATCATCACATTTATTTAAAAAATTAACCATTGATATTTCTGCTGATATTGTTTGAGAAATTTGTTGCAAATTATTGTTATTATTCTAGCTATCCTTGACATAAAAATATCCAAACTCATCGCAGCCTCCATATTACTTTTATGACAAGTCTAAAAAATGTCAATGAAAAAAGCGATCCCAAACCATTATATTTTCACATAAAAATGCTGAACATGATTGACTGACAGATAAAAGAACTCTTCAAAAAGTACACAGTAAATGTGACACAGATTGCAAACTGCAAAGATGCTTTTGTAATTTCATGTTATTTGTTAGTACTTATTCAAGGGCAAATTGTTTCAAAAAGCACATTCATAGGAGGGACATATGCGTGTAAGTGTAACTAAAAACATTGACAACGTGAAGTCCCTTGTCACACGATTCAGAACCAAAGAAAACAATATGTTGGCATGAAATTGACAAAATATTACAATTGTTTGGCCAGGTACTGTTAAACACTGAGAATATTGTTAAAAATTGAACCATTGCCAAGATATTTTTTGCTTTTAATTTGATGATTCCGTAGAAATATTGTGATATTTCCGATGAGGGTAAATGGATTTAAAAAAAAATCAATTATTCACAATGATAAATACAATGTTTTTTAAAATAAAGAACACACCAAATATGTTTCGGGAATTATTTCAATTTCAATGTGTTCCTTACCTAAAATACATTGTATTTTTTATTGTAGGTGATTCTTATTTCTTACCTTCATTTGCATTATTTTTCTACAATCCTTTATCTCAATATCTGCGATATTTTGAAAACATAGATGCTTATAAAGACAGAGAAACTTAAATAAAAAGTGGAAATTGCACACGACAATCTCAGAGGCATAGGAACCAGAAGAACATATAAAATATCACATTACCCGATCGTTTGATGTTGAGAACTAATCGTTGTTATACATTTTCTCGCGTTTTGCGAATCACATATTATTATGTACGCTGTCGTTTGCGTAATATGCTGATGAAAACATATGATGATGATGATGATGATGATGATGATGATGATAATAATAATAATAATAATAATAATAATAATAATAATAATAATAATAATAATAATAATAATAATAATAATAATAATAATTTAGAAACACAAATGTTACCATTTTCGAGTCATCAGTTTATTCAGAGACAGTTTGTACACCATTGCTTTCGAAAAAAGCCCTGCCAAAGATTCTAACAGCTCTATTAGATTCCGCCGTGTTTTTTTAGAATACAAAGATTGTAAACCTAGCTTCAAGACGGTATGTTGAAAAGAACCCAACGTGAGTAGCTAAAAGTACATCATTAGTAGCTACAAATTTATGTTACGTTTTAACGTTACGTTATTTCAGTTTGGGGCTACCGACCACTCGTACTAACGACGAACGCTATTCTCAATAGGAGCAAGCAGGTAGTGAGGTGGGCAGTTGAGCTGATACGTTACGTCGAAGTTATTAATATACACCAGGACAAGACCATGGTGTTAGTTGGCTCGATGAGATAGATGGGATTTGAAGATTAAACGAAACGAAACAGACGGCGAACGAAAGCAGCAAAGCAGACAGACAGGAAACGAAATAGACGGCGTCGTTGGAATCTGCCAAGAATAACGAAAACGGTAGGATAAACGTGGTAGCGAGAGTGAAGGGGGGCGTGTGTGTGAAGCTTGGTGAGTTGACTGATTCCTTAAGGTCGTTGGACATCGCGGATGAGTAGTTCAATCTTCTTAGGAGCGACGCGCAATGAAGTTTATGTCACTTCGTCAACACAAAGACCTGTAACCGCAATGGGAACTAACTTGCAATTGCGGTGGCGGTATACAGGGTTGAGGTGAAGAGGTCTGTAAGCATTTCACACACGAGAGGAAGTCAATGAAATGGATAATGTAATTGTGGAGAGGGAGGTCGTCGAGGTCAACAAGACCAGTGAAATCGATGAGATCATTGAGGTTCGTGGGTATAACAAAGGTCAGCAAAATTAACGAGGTCAGTGGTTTGGGTAGGATGGGATGTCTGGAGTCGGCCCACGGATACGTTAAGGTCGTTTGATATGGCAAGTCAGTGACCATACGCGCAATCAAAATGATCAGACAATACAGCGTTGATAGCCTAGGATAGAGGTACACTTGATAATATTACTCGAGAAGAAGCCAACGAACTGAATAGGGCAGGTGAGGTTCATAAGGCCAACTAGACGCATGAGAACGATGGGGTCGTCGCGCTATTTGAGGCCTCTGAGGTCTGTAGAAACAACGAGGCCTGTGTGCTAGTGAGTGTGTCGGTCGTTAGAGATCGCGGGTCAATGGCACTACAAATTTGGTCAGGAGCTTGGGAACGCCCACGGCGAGATTAGGCCTGCGGTGACGGGGAGCGATGGGGGAGTGAAAGGATGGAGGACGACAGGAAACGGGCGACACGAATCAAAGGGCGGGCAATAGACACAGGGGGTACGGGGGGAGCGTGACGCTAAAGGATGGAAGCAGATACAGAGGCAGGTGTGGGAAGAGGGAGCGGGAAGCGAGGGAAGAGAAATGAGGTGGGGACGGAAAGAGGGGAGCGAGTTGATGAGAAGGGGGCTGGCGAGAAGTAAGGAGACCGGGCAGAATGGAGATGCGAGCGATGGGGCGACTGGTATGGCGGAGAGTTGAGGGAGGGGTTGGGGAGGAGCGGGTCGGGATGGTGCGGGATGAGGCGAGTCAGGGTGGAACGGGGCGAGGCGAGAATGAACGGGACGGGACGGGAAGGATCAGTTCGCTTAGGTTCGATTCAGTTCGGGTCGAGTCGGAGGGTCGGATGGGGTTGGGTCGGGGTGTCGGATTGGGACGGGGGGTCGGAGGGTCGGATATGGTCGGGTCAGGTCGAGTCGGGTCTGGTCGGGTCGGTGCGAAATAGGGCGGCGCGAAACGGGGCAGGTCGGAACACACCGGGACGGGACGGATCGTTTCGGCGCGGGACGGGACGGGGCGGGGTGGGGCGGGGCGGGGCAGGGCGGGGCGGGGCGAGGAGGATAGAAACAGGTCGTGGCGGGGCGAAACGGAGGCAGGAGAGGGAGCGGAAAGGGGCGAGGTGGAAAAGGACAGGACAATACCGAAAGAGACGAGGTGAAAATGGGACGACGTGGAAAGGGTCGAGATAAAAAGAGGCGGAGTGACGCAGTGTGGCGAGACGAGCGGAGGGGCGAGGAGGGTAGAGACGGGTCTGAGCGGGACGAAACGGGTGGCAAGGGACAGGGTGGAGCGGAGGGGCGAGGAGAGGTGCGGGGCGCAGTGGGCGGGGCGTTGAGCGAGCGCGCGGGGGCGCGGGGCGGGCGCCTCCATTTGTCACGCCCAGCCGCCTCGCGCGGCCTCGCGTCGCCGGGCGCCGCCCAAACGCACTCGTCGCCGCAGGCCGCGCCTGACGGCCGCTCGATCACGCCCCGCCGCCCGCCCCCCACCCGCAACGGACGTTCCATGTTTCTATAATCCCCTGTCACCTCCCGGCGGCTCGCGACCCTCTCTGCACCGGAACATTGCTCCTGAAACGCCGAAAACAATTTTTGGGACGAAAGCGAAGGAAATTTATTAATTTGGTGACAGTTTCTTTCTTACTTTATTTCACCTTCATTTTCGTGTTGTGTCTGAACACTCTAAAGTTTTTATTTATTCCCGTGGCTACCCGCTCTCTTTGTTCCCTTTTTATTCGTTTCATTCATTCTTTTCATTCACGCCCTTCTACTCCTTTGTTATTGATTTTATATCTCATTTTTTACTTTCTCACATATTACTTACGTAGTATAGAGAAAGAATTGGAATTCTGCAGCAGAAAACGGAGATTTTTCTACAGAAAAAGCTAGTATTCTGGTTCCCTGATATATGAAAAGTGGATAAATCTGTTTGGTAAGTGTAGTAAATTGCTTCCTTTATCAAGTTGTGCAAGTCACAATCTACGATTTGTGGCGGCTTGATACCGAAACATTAGTTTACGCCAAGACCTGTCTCTCCGTCCATCAATCCGTTCATCCTTCCGTCTGTGGACAATACCAGTGCCTACCTAATCCGTTCCTACAATTTCCCCCCCAAATTGACATTCCCCAATCGATCTCTCCGAGCTCGAGGTCTTGCGAACTTGAAATGGATATTTTAATTTTTAGAATACTTTACATGAAGCCTTCACAACATTTTCAAAATGTTCTCAAAAATAGCTTTAAATTGGTTGATAACACTTTTTCCTTGGGTAGACCAAATAAAAAATTGCGCAGGTCATTTTATTTGAACTCTGAATATTTGAAAAGTGTAAACCATTTTATGTGTCTTCTACAACTATAATATTGAAGGTAGATATTTTTTCTTAATGAAATCCATTCTTCAAAAAGAGATCTTTAAATGAGGCCAGGTAAGATTTCTCGAAAACAAGAGTAGTTTCACACAATTTTGCGTTAAATATAAGCAATTAAAAATATTGTTTCCAAAACGTCTCCGCTTTTTTCTGGAATGGAACAAAATACTCTTATAAATATGGCAGTTTCCATCTTCTTTCAACTCTTTGAATTTCTGAAAATTGGAAAAGTTACAAATGTCAGAAACTACGAGTTGTTGTAGCATCACCAGTTTCTTTTGTATATTTATTCCATAAGAATTAAATATTCATTTCTTTTTATCTACTAACCTTTTTATATTTATTTTTCTTTGCACCTCTAAGATCTGCTGCGCTTAATATTTATATTTCCTATTATTATGACAATTATCCTCTTTTAGTCTTTCCCCTTTTTCATACATATAGATGCAAATTTGTACGGATCTGAGGAACTACTTCTCTGTGAGTTCCGGAATTGAAGCAAATACTGTGGACAAGAGGTCACCCTACTCTGAAAGCATTAGAGGACGCGTATCAAGGGATATTTCTCGCTACTCTGAAGTAGAAAGATGAAAATGCCGCAACTCGTTTGATCATAATGTTCTTTTGAGGAATAAATCTATCTTTACCTTCAAGCTTTATCTTCAAGCACCACCCCGGAAAGCCCCCGAGACGCATAAAACCCTCTGAAACTGGTGCGTTTCTTTCAACTGAGTCGCAGCTTCGTAGTCCACTACGTTTCTTTCTTCATTTTTTACTCGATCCGCGTGCTGGTCTCCCCGAACACACACTGGACCGCTGGGGCGGCCGTGCGCCGTGCGTCGCCCATTCGCCCATCGCCCACTCGGCGGGGCGGTCACGAGAGCAGTAAAACGTGATTCGGAAGCTGAGAGGAGAACGAGGCCGCGCGGGCGCCCCGCGAGAGCGGTCGTCGACTCGCAGCGCGGTGCGGGGCTTTTCACTTCCGCCTGCCCTCTCACCACCCGCCCACTCTCCCACCCGCCCCCTCTACCCGGCCCCCAACTACCCGCCTCCCACTCCTTGCCGCCCGCTCACCCACCCTCTCACCACCCGCCCACTCTCCCCCCCGCCCCCTCTACCCGGCCCCCAACTACCCGCCTCCCACACCTTGCCGCCCGCTCACGCGGCCACCAGATGATCACCCCGCCCCTCCCCTTCCCGCCGGCCCGGTCACTCGCTCGCTCACCATCCCACTCATCCACTCACCCGTTTTCCCCCGCTCACCCCTCCTCCCGCCCGCCCCTCCATACACCGTCACCTCACCCGCCCTCTCACCACTCGATCATCCCGGCTCTCCTCTGTCGCACCCACTCACCCACCATCCCGCTCATCAGCCTACTCGCCCGCACGATCATCCGTCCGCTCCCTTTCCACTCACCCCTCCTACCGACCGTCCGCCTACCCGCCCGCTCACTCCCTCCGCCGTCCGCTGCTCTTCCGCCCATCGACTCACACGGCCATTCTCTCGCCCACCCGCCTGCCCACTCACTCGCGCCTCCACCTAACCACCCTCGCAACCCCTACCACCATCCTCTGGCCGCCCACCCCGTCGTGTCTGCCATCCCACAGCCCACCCGCCCACTCCCTGGCCAGCCAGCCCCCTCCCACTCTCTCCCGCCCACCCTCCTTCTAGCTCTTATGCCCGCTTACCCTCATTCCCGCCTCCCTCCGACTCACTCATCTGCCCGACCGGCGGTCCGCCCTCACCGATTCTCTCGCTTACCTCGTCTGACGATCCGTCCACCCGCTTGCTTGCTCACTCTTCTACTTGCCTTCCCGCCCGCTCGGCAACTCATCTGCCTGCCCACTCTCACCCCCCACCAGTTCGCCGGCCCGCCCATTAGCTCGCTTACCCCTCCACCCACCTGCCCGCAAGCTCACCTGTCCCTTCGCACATCACAAAGAGCGGGTGTTCTTTAACTTAGGGCTCAGTGGTTTCCTCACCTGCCTGCCCTCCCTCACCGGTTCCATCACCATGGTTCCATCCATGGGCTGCTGCCGGTTAAATTCCCCGCCGCCATTCAAAGGGTAGTTTGCCAGACCTTCCGTATCGGTGACAAATGATGCTTTTGGAGACTAGCCACACGCAGAGGGTGCCAATTATGTGGCATCAGGAGGTCGAATAATATCCTTAATTGCTCTCGGACCCGTCCAGCAACTCACCAATCACTGACAAGCTGTCGGACCGAGAGAGGATGGATTTGGAAGTGGACGCTTCCCCTCGTCTTGCAACTGCCCTCTATTCTTAACATTTTTATCATTCGCAGGCCACTGCATCCTTATCTTTTATGGACAATGTAAATACGAAGCGTTATCTGCTCAGCAAATGTTATACTCCATGTCGTGACCTCTTTCCTGAAACAACTTTATTTTACAAACAAATACTTCAAAGCATTACTCATCCCGGTTTAAGTTACCGAGATAACTAACGGTTTGGATAGTTCCTTAGAGCTGTGATCGTAATGAGATTTAAGTATGAACATGGAATCTGTTCGAAACATAAACCATCTCTGTAGCTTTGTTGTAAGAATAGTCGAGTAGTAGACCCATGTTCAATTCTTGAACTGGGTGTCTAATGTTTATAAGAATGAAATATTATTCCTCCTGTTCTCTTCTATTTTTACGAATCAAAACCTTATACTTATTTTCTACTCAAGTTAATATTATTATTTTTCTCATTCTATATTTTGTATTCTATTGTATTCAGTTAATTCACAGTCAATGTAAGGCAGAGTTTTGACAGTATTCTAATGAAGAACCAAGGCTATAACTGTAACAAATATCCAGGCAAAGCATGCTGAATCAGCTAATGCACTAATTTAAATGATTACCATCCAATCCAATTCAATTTAATTCAATTCTGTTCTTCTGTCCTTTCTGTTCTAGTTAATTTCATTTTCCCTTTTTTATTTCCTCTTTCATCGTGTTTTTGTATTTAATCTATTACTTTTCTTAATTTTATATAGTTCGCTATTACACATTTTTTAAAATAGTTTTTTGTTTTTTATTTCTTATATGTTTTGTTACTGTAATTTTCTGTCATAATCGTTTATAGGTCTCTGTTGAAATTTTCTAACAATCAAAGAAAAAGGTATGCTATAGTTGAAAATGTATTTTTGTGTCAGAATATGCAGTCAAAGAGAAGATATAAATAGTACTGTATCCTTTTTCTCCCTACCACTCTTCCGGGTTTTACGAGTTTTCAGTTGTTTTACGTCCTTGCTCTTGCAGTCATAAAACTGTTATATGAATGCAAACTATCAGATCGGTACATTTAACCGGGAAGTTTAAGAAGCCAAGAGCATAGAACACTAAAAGATTAGAATCAGTGTAAAATAGCAAAAGTTGACCTTAAGTTTCCTTTTTTCTCGATACTTAATATTCTGAATAACTGAATTCAAAATATTTATAACACTATTTATAACTGAATACAAAAAGGAGTTGTTTAACGAAAATATTTTTGAATAGTTTTGAAAGAAATTAATGATTTAATGTTACAACATCCGATAAATATAACAAAGATATCAAAGGAACTTCTTACGCTGCAACAAATTTTGAAAGAACGCTGTTTCTGTTGGAGGCCATTGTTTTATTGCCCAGCAATATTGTACCCAATAATAAGAATATGAAAGTTACGTCACTTGGCAGAATATGCATTTTTGTTGCTGTTTGCTTATGATACATTTTGTAGGAATGCATTTTTGTTGCATTGTTTTTGTCGCATTTTGTTGCTGTCTGCTTGTGATACAATTTGTAGGAAGTATATTGGGAAATTATATTTACTTGCCATTTGTGACTTCATATAAGGCGGAATATCACCAGCCATTTCATGAATATTTATCGTTTATGTAGTGGACACGTTAAATTATATGAACAACATGTCTTGCCAGTGAAAGGACATTTTTAATTAAACTGGGAAAAGAAAAAAAAGTCTTGTTCTGGTGTTCATTCAAATTTATGATGCATTCAATTCGCAGAACAGCAGCTGTAGCATTTAACTGGCACAAACAACAGCTGTGTTTGATGCCCGATAAATTACCAGGAATTGCGTCTTGTCGTTGTATGGTTTTGAAAATTAAGAGAATTATGGTAAAAAACGCTAACATATCCCCCCCCCCCAAATATCATAGAATATTACTATGTTGATTTAATGAAGAATTCGAGAGACGTGAGGAAATTCTGCATTTTTGATTTGAAAAAAAGTTTCTTTTTTTATAGTATGCTCATCCCTCGTGCTCTGCCTACTAACTGAAAGAGAGAAACATCGGTTCGATGAAGCAGATTGTCCGTAGGTATTGACACAAAGGTAAGGTTAGATACGGAATGATTAAAGTCAACACTTACGTGTCGAAAGATAGGAAGAAATACAACAATGTACGTTCAGGCAAATACCCTACTCAATATGAAAATGTATTATACTTGTAGTTAGTAACTATGCACTAGAATATCATGCTTCACAAAACGTAAATTCGAGATTTTTTAATTAAATATCGATTCTCATAATGAGGCGATTACTCCAGGGTTGTTCTTTGCTACAAAATCTATTAAAGAGAGGTCCATTGTACCGAGGTACGAACATAGTTAATATCTTCATGCACATTTACTTATATTCTTTATGTAATTAGTTTTCAAAACTCTCATATTAGAACTAATGAACAAATCACAGCAAAAGTATGCTATCCAAATTTGGATACGTAATTCACCTGCATTTAAGGAAATAACATGACATGCATTTCTGCAAAGGTTTTTTCCTCTGAGATATTTTAATAAATTACTTGTTGCATCTCCTCTTTATTATTAAAGAAATCTGACTTAATTCGTTTTCTTCACAATCATCAAATGAAGTATATTAACAACCAGACAAAAACTAAAGAGAACATTATTCTTACTACCAAAACAAGGAACTGCCTTTTATGAGACACGCCACATAACGATAGGTAAATAAATCCTTGAGCGTTCATGAAACCACACCTACAAGTCCGTGACTCGAACGACAATAGCGGTCTGACACACACATAAAGCCAAACACGGAAGTCATACATACGAAACACGTCCGACCCATAAAGACATTTTATATTTTTACACATCAACTCACTCATGACTCAACCGCAACATATGGTCGAGTTTTCCGTGAGGAATCCATATCATAACCCTTTTAGTACCATTCCGCGAAACGGATGGCAACAAAATGCAGGATCCAGCGGAGCAAGAAGTATTGCATGGGAGCGTCGTCAGGGGAAGCTTGGGGCGTGAGATGCCATAGAAATGGGCGGGGCGGTGCGCCGCGAGGCGAAGGAGGAGGGGCGATGCCAGGGGTGAAGGCGTGGGGCGGGGCGATGTGGGAATGGAGTGATGAGAGGCGGGGATATATGGGGGTGGAGTGACGAGGGGCGGGGGATGTGGGGGTGGAGTGATGAGGGCGGGGTGATGCGAGGGTGGAGTGATGAGGGGCAGGGCGATGTGGGGTGGAGTGATGAGGGCGGGGTGATGCGAGGGTGGAGTGATGAGGGGCGGGGCGATATGGGGTGGAGTGACGAGGGGCGGGGATGTGGGGGTGGAGTGATGAGGGCGGGGTGATGCGAGGGTAGGTGATGAGGCGGGGGCGATATAGGGGTGGAGTGACGAGCGAGGGGATGTGGGGGTGGAGTGATGAGGGGCGGGGTGATGCGAGGGTGGACTGATGAGGGGCGGGGCGATGTGGAGGTGGAGTGATTAGGGGCGGGGTGATGCGAGGGTGAAGTGACGAGGGGCGGGGGGATGTGGGGGTGGAGTGATGAGGGGCGGGGTGATGCGAGGGTGGAGTGATGGGGGGCGGGGCGATGTGGGGGTGGAGTAATGACGGATGGGGCAGAGCGATTAGGGGGGCAATGTGTGGCGTGACGTTGTGGGGGCGATGTGGGGCGGCATGAAATGAGAGGCGCGATGTGGAGTACGGAGATATGGAGCAACGCGATGCCGAGCGGGGAGTCGTGAGGCAGGAAGATTCAGCGTGGGACGAGGGACACAGGGTATGGAGATGTGGGGCAAGAATATGAGGGACAAGCAGGGCAAGGAGATGCGGATCAGGACAGTGCGAGGCTGGGAAATGCAGAGCGGAGTGATGCATCAACGAATATGTATGGCGGGATACAAATGACGAGGAGAAGCATGACGGGGAAAGGCTTGGTGATGGGATAAATAGCGATGAACACATGGTAGAGACATGCATGGTGGAGACATGCATGGTGAGGAAATGCATGGTGTGAACATGCGTGGTGGGGACATGCATGGTAGTGACATGTATAGTGGGGACATGCACTGGGTACATGCATGTAGGCAGGGACATGTATGGCATGGTGGGGACATACATGGTGATGGTGGGGATGCATGGTGGGGACATGCATGGTGGGGACATGCATGGTGGGGACATGCACATGGTGGGGACATGTATGAATGGGGACATGCATGATGGGGACATGCATGGTGGGGACATGCATGGTGGGGAGTTGTATGTCGGAGAGAAGGGTGAAGAGCCGCTTTGGGGGAAGGGCGGAGCAGGGTATGTATGCGGAGAGGAATAAAGCAAGTGATGCACAGCAGGAAGTGCGCGAGGGAGCGGGGCGGGCGGCGCTGGAAAGGTCGGCACGGGGGAGGAGCAGAGCGGGTCTGGGCTGGACAGCCAAGCAATCTGGCGCGGAGAGCAACGCGCTCTGCAGGCGCGCGTATAAACCCAGAGCCGACAACTCGTTTCTGCCCCTCGCCTCCCTCAGGGTCGCCCCTCCCTTCCGCGGCGATAACCCTGCGGAAAGTGGCCACCGCTCGGCGGAGCGCCCACAACGAACCAATTGCGGCAGCGGTGGAACCACACTGCCGCGGCGACCATGTAAGACATGGATGAGTGTGTGTTTGTGATTATGTGTTCACGTTTGTTTGTGAGCGTTTGTTTGATTGAGAGTGTTTGTTTGTGATCGTCTGTTTGTGAGTGTGTGTTTAGAATGTGTGTTTGAGAATGTGCATTTGCGTGTGCGCTTTTTGCGAATGTGCGTTTGTGAGTTATTATGTTTGTGAATCTGTGTGTGCGCGTATGTTTCTGTAAATCTGCTGAGTGTGGGTGTGTTAAATAGAGCAAGGGATCAGATGCAGGTAGCTAGTGAGATAATACACTGAAGACGGTAGGTGATATACCAAAATATTTGCACGTAGGATTTGATGATGTTTTCAATTAATCAAAAAGGCTAAAGAAATTTCGAGACAAAACGTCGTGGAAATGAGGGTCATAAATAAGATTGGTCGTTTTGCAGAGCAAGAAGAGAGAAGTGGTCAGAATATATGAGGAAAAACTAGCCACAATAAAATGCAGACGGAAGTACACAGGAAAAAAACGTTAACAGTATTGACATTAAAGCTCTAGAGATGAATGTACGGAATCTTAGTGCCGAATCTCATTTCATCCCAAGAAAGAGAAGAAGGGGAAGAATTTGTGAAACACGATGTATGTAAGCGATATAAGTAGAAGAAGAAAATAACAGCAGTAAGGAAGAGGTGTATCATTTTGATCAGAGAGACGTTACGAAGCGATGACAATACAACGAGAAAAAGCTAAAAACTTCGTAACATGGAACGAAAAGGCTTATCAGATCAGCGTGAAAAACAAAGTAGGGAAGGAAAACAATGAAGAGTTGGAATTAAAATCTTGATATAGCAGGTTGGAGAACTTAAAGGAATAGCAAATGTGCAGCATAGAAAGGAATAAAAAACTGATGGTTATTAGAAATACGGCTAGTACGAAAGTACCTGCACTGGTGTTGACCATTTGAGATATTGGGTATGGACGATGTTACGCAGAGAGAATGGCTTGAAACTCGGTGGAAAGATTGAAAGCACGACACAAGGACGGGAAGACTCGATACCGAATGGAGTCGTCTGAAAACAACGAGTATGGCGAAATAGCACCGTACAATAGAGACGCGGGAAGCCGAGCCACAACAGTGGCAGCGTGCAGGCAAGAAGCGTCCGCGAACGGCGGCGGCGGAGGGTAAGGCAGAAACTGGTGCAGCGCCGCCCGGGGCAAACGCAAAACGCGACGAGAGCGGAGCGCCGCGAAGCAGCAACGCGAGGGCAGGGGTCGTAAAGCAGAGCGCGGTTACGAGCGCGATAAGCCGCCCCTCCCCTCCTCTCCAGCCCCGCCCTCGCCCATTCGCCACTCCGGGGCCAGCATCCCGTGCCCTTCGTCGACGGCGGCGGCGGGAACTGATGAATCGCGACGCTTCCTGGCGTAAGATTTACGCGCGATTTGGGCGAACGACCCACCCCACCGCCGCCACGTCAGCGCTCTCTGCTCAAACCCGCCCCGCCCCGCCTCTGCCGCTCAGGTATTCCGGGCACGCCTCGCACGTGGGCAGCAGACAGCTGGCGTTTGGCGGCGGCGGAAAATGGCGGTGGCGGCGGCGGTGGAGGAGGGCGGAGGTGACAAGCGAAGGCGGTGGACGCGTCTGGGGTGGCACTGGTGAGGAAGTCACGGGGAAGGTGACGGTGCGATGACAGTGGGGGGAGAGTTGGAATGGAAGCGGGGGGTGATGGTGGCGGTTGGGTTACGGAGGCGGAGGAGTCTGCCCAGAGCAGGCAGACGGTAGATGCGACTGGGACAGCAGTGGTGGGAGTTTCCGGGGGTGGGGTCAGGTGCGGTGACAGTGGGTGGAGAGTTGGCAGGGAAGCGGAGTTGATGGTGGTGGTGGTGGCGGCGGTCGCGGAAGCGGTGCGGTGCGGCGTCGAGGGTGAAGTATAAACGGAGGCGGTGGAGATGGCGTGGGCGGTGGGAAGTTCTCGGGGGTGGTGGCGGTGCGGTGTCAGCGGGGTGCGTTGGCGGCTGGCGGATTGCGGCGGCGGTGAGACTGCAGGGGTGCCTACAGCATACCGGAGGCGTAGTAATGGCGTGGCCAGCATTGGTGGGGGTTTCAAGGAGTGGTGACGGTGCGGTGTCAGGAGGGCGCAGTGGGGCGATGGTAGTGGGAGGCTAGATATGCCGCGGAGGCGGCGTGGGCGGCAGGGGGCGACGGAGGCGGTGTGAGGAGCGAGGGCGTTCGATCGGTGGGGTGACCCGGCGGTAATAGCGTTTTGCGGTAATCGGTTGACGGGCCACCGACGTGCTGGAAGCGATGGCCGAGATATATCGCTTCTGATATTAGCCGTTTGCTTCGACTGGGATCCAAGTATTTGAGTATAGGCATGTAATGAGTAATCAGTGTTTGGAATGGCATTCGAGGGTTTTGCAGATTCATTTGGTATCACACAATTATTGATGTTATAAGTTTATCGATCTAGATTAGTTTATCAATAGATTAATAATGCTTTTGGACGTAATCGAGTCTTTAAATGCATGTTTTCAAGGGTAGCTTTTGCACTTTTTTGTACAAATTGTACCCCTTGAAGGGCACGAAACCTGCTTTGTAGATCTATGGAGCATTGTTTCCAGTATGGATGATTGTAAAGCGTGTTGCAGGTTATCGTCTCTTGATGGTTGCATTTGTTCCTGATTTCGTACCTACGTCATAATATGCGAACTACAACTTGTGTTTTCATCTCAAATCTGTTTGATGCAGGACGGAGGAATAATTCTTCCTCAGCAGCAGTGTGCTTACGGGTTCTAGGTCAATGGTTTACTATAAATTGTAAGCAGTCAACATTCCTTACAATATTCTATAATAATAATAATAATAATAATAATAATAATAATAATAATAATAATAATAGAAAGAAGAAGAAGAATACCTGGCGTTGCCAGGACTATTTATTATCCAATTGCTTAGAGAGAAAAAAATCAATCAATTTATATAGATAACATAGTTTTAATTTAATTTATTTTATTAAAGCATTGGTTTATATTTTAAGAAAATATGTATTATTATTTTCAAATGGACATGTACATTTATAGACTCATTAAAAGGCCCAATATATTTCGTTTTCTGTATATTGATTAGTAGATCTAGTAATTCATTCGTAAATTTCATTGATGACATCCTCTGGTAGCGCCGGCGCTAAAATATTGCACATTGATGTACTCTTGAATTTATGATGAAACGCTACGCGAAAAAAAGTTCAAAAAAGTAAATCTTCTGTACAGATATTAAGGTTTATTGGTTGTAAATCATAGTATACAGTACTCCAGATCTTCAAAAGAAGCACAACAGGTAGCACAAAAGTTTCATCGAAAAATTTGTTCAGTACATCCAGAGATTATCGCTGTAATTCTAGACGCTCGTGTGTTTATCTATATATATAAAGAAAGTCGTGTTAGTTACACTATTTACTAAACTCAAGAACGGCTGTACCGATTTGGCTGAAAGGAGTTGAGCAGGAAGCTTAGAGCCAGGAGACGGACATAGATATTGTTTATCCCGTTCGACAGCGTTCCTGTGTGAGAACGCACGTTTTTGCACGTTTTCGCATTTTCGCGTGATTTCGCATGTTGGCGGTCATTGTTGCCTGTTGTAACCCATTGATGATAACAGGGCGATAATGATACCCGCCTTTCGTTCGCCGTTATATCTGTATATAGTCGTGTTAGTTACACTATTTACTAACTCAAGAACAGCTGTACCGATTTGGTGAGCAGGAAGCTTAGAGCCAGGAGACGGGCGCAGGATACTGTTTATCATTCGACAGCGTTCCTGTGTGAGAACCGCGCGTTTTTGCACGTATGCAGGATAGTACAGTTTCTCACGGTGAGTGTGACGCGAGAAAAAAAGATGGGACCGGCTGTTAAAACAGAGTTCGCCGGGTCGCTAGTATATTCGATATAGATAACTGATCTTTAGTAGATGTGGACTATATCAATAAATGATGGGGGACGTAAATACTATTGTTTAATAACCATTTCATGCCCCAGCCAATGATAATCGTGTCGCCGTCTGCACCACGCTATTTCAAGAGACGTGCGAGTCCTACTGGTCAAGTGAATCAGCGAAGCAGACGTGGAAGGCAATGAGGCAGCGAGATGGAGGGGGCGAACGACGCAGCGCTCCTGGCGGGAGATCGTGCAGATTTACGACGCGACAAACAAGCGACCATCGTGTCGTTCGCCGCCGGGAGATATAATCGCGGCGTGGGAGCGGTTACCGGACGCCGCACCACAGCCTCCCTCCCCTCCTCCGCCACCTCCATTGCCACCGTCCTTCCCTCTGCCGCCTCCCAACTCCTCCATTGTCCCCGCCAATGCCTTCATCCTTCATCGCCACCGCTCGCCGTTTCCAATGTCAGAGCCTCACCCATCGCCGTCTCCAACACTTCCGCTGCCCCCGCCACTGCTCTTACCGCCGCGCGCCACTCTGTGGCCTTTCCATCCTCATTGCCTATGCCACCTCTGCCTTCTTCACAATTCTCATCGCTCACTACCGCTGTCTCCATTGTTACCGTCCCCTCTCCGCTGGCCCAACATCCCCGTGCCGCTGCTTTACCGCCTCCTCCACCCCCCGCCGCCTCCGCCGCTCCCCCCTCCGCCTTTACAATCCTCACTGCTCACCCCCGCCGTCACCCGCGCCGTCTCCATTGCCAGCGGTCCACCTTCCGCCGTCTCCACCACCTCCATTTCACTGCTTCCGCCACTACTTTTACCGCTGACTACGCGGCCTCGGTCCACCCCGCCGCCTACAACCTCTCCGTCACCTTTACAATCCTCACCCCACCGCAGCCTTCTGCCGCCTCCTTCGCCATCGTCGCCGCCCCCGCACCGTCTCCCCTGCATTCCCGCCGCCTTCGGCTTCCCTCATTCCGCGCACCCCCGCCGACATCTCCCTGCTCCGCGTCTGCTGCCTCCCTGTCAACCCCGCCGGCCGCATTCGGCCCCCGCGTCCGCCATGGAGCGCGACCGAGATAATGGGCGAGCACTCGGAACCTCGACGGGGCCGTGTTACGGTTTCGACGGTGGAACGGGCTTACACGTGTACAAACGCCGAACTCACGTCCCTCCTGGTCAGAAAGCGATCTGGTTGTACAAACTGCAGATTGGGTTCTCTACATACAGTATATTTGATCTGCCGCGATCGCTGTATGATATGGCTTCTACAAATTGGTCGAAGAACTTCAAATCTGTTCCTCCTGAACATGATTAACACTGTGTCACGGGGCTTCCCAAGAATAGCAGAGTGCGTTATCAGAAAATAACTGACGAGCAGGTTCGTACGTTTAATATGCTCCTATTTTCTTAAGAGTAGATGATGTGATT
This sequence comes from Teleogryllus occipitalis, assembly GCA_011170035.1. Classification (NCBI taxonomy): domain Eukaryota; kingdom Metazoa; phylum Arthropoda; class Insecta; order Orthoptera; family Gryllidae; genus Teleogryllus; species Teleogryllus occipitalis. The sequence goes on from BLKR01003109.1 coordinate 98,135, forward strand.
CTAAAATTTTAAGATATTTTAAGCCCTTGCATTTCATAACTTTCTTGCCTGTTCCTCTTTTTCGGCCCAATACACTTTTAAAGGGACATAATTTTTTTCTATTGAAATGTCCCGAATGTTTAGTTACCATTCGCACACATGTATTCAGATATACAATATAAAAATGGTAGTATTTACAGTCCTCTCAAAATATTGTTCCACAGAATTCATTACATGCAGCTTCCTCCGTTGATTGCAAGATACTCAAGACCATAAGAGAATTGTTTAATTTCACGACTCACTCCTACGGAATTGTCTTCGCAAATCCGAAGGAGTAACCTACAGGGACAAGATAACGACCGGAATCAATCATTGCGACTATAGATGCCATGCATAAAGTAAGACGGTAGTGGAGCGTTTTTGTTGAAGAATAATGCTCGAACCGAACGAATCCAATTTATTTTGTCTTCATCTGCCAATGAAGTGGTTCTCAAACTGTAGAAGACATGCCCCCAAGGTTACGTGTCAGTCTTGTAAGGAATAATGTTAACATTAAATAATATTCATGGGGAGATTTATCTTACAAATTTATTTACTTTCGCGTTCTTGAAATAATTAACTTAAAAATGGAATTACAAAAAATCTTCCGTAAATAAACCTTTACTCATAGGTTGTAGTTGCACGATTTCTAACAAGTTTGAGAATCCCTGGGTCAGTAAATATAGATCCACTTACTGTTGAAAATCAATACATTAAATGTCAGTTGTGCACATGGAGAACAAGAGATACATTTTTAAATATCTTGCTTCACCTACATTCTCACGAAAAAAAAATGTTAACATGAATTAACGGTATGACATGCAGTAACCATCATTCTAGGAGGTGAATCGAACAAACTTCTTCCATAATTTTTTTCATTTTATTCAAGGTTGTACCACTACAACCTTTATCCATAGGTTGTAGTGTTACAACCTTTAACAAGTTTGAGATTCTCTATGTCAGTAAATATAAATCCATTGCTGTTGCAGATCAATACACTAAATATTACTAGTACACATTGTGGCCACTACAGTTGTATTTTTAAATGTCTTGCTTTTCCCGAATTCTCGCGAAAAAATAAATCGTTGCCATGAATTAACGTTATGACATGCGGTAACTCTCGTTTAGAAGGTGCGTCGTACAAACGTAAAGAGTCACGCACGCTTGCGGCGAGCAAGGACAAGCCGACGACACGGAGCGCTGCCGGCCCCGAAGACCTACCCCAGCGCGCAACAGCACGCGGCAGCGATTCAGCGCGACCGCAATTAAGAGCGACAAAGGAAACAGACGACTCGCCCGGCGAAACGGCACCTCCGGGAGCTGCTGCCCCCACGAGGCCCGCCCGCCCGCACGAAAGCAGCACGCCCGCCCCCGCCTCCAGCTGCTACCTTCCGCCGTCGCCTCCGCCCCCCAACTTCGGCCCCACCCCCCACCACGAGTCCCCGGACCCTGACCCCACCATCGCCAATTCCCATCCCATCCCCAACCAGCCTCTGGGCGCCGCCCCGCTCTTGTCTGCCTCTGATGCTGGCCCCGTTGACCCCGCTACCACCTTACCCCACTCTCACTTCCACCTTCGGGCGTCGACCCGCCCACGAGCACGATTGCCGCCACCTTGAACTCGCCGATGGGTACAGTACCCGGTCCATCCCCTCCCGCACTCCGTCCTCCAGCCCCTCCTCGGCCTCGTCCTCCACCCCCGTCTTCCATCCACTCCTCCGGCCCCGTCCTCCATCCCCTCCTCCACTCCAGCCTCCGTCCCCGAACTACATCCCCTCCTTCGGATCCGTCCTCCATCTCCTTCTGCGCTGGGTCCTCCGCCCCGTCCTCCGCCCATGTTCTCCATCCTCTCCTCCGCTTCGTCTTCCGCCCCCGTCGTCCATCCTCTCCTCCGCCTCGTTTTCTGCCCTCGTCTTCCATCCCCTTCTCCGGTCCCTTCCTCCATCTCCTCCTGCGCTCGGTCATCCGCCCCGTTCTCCGCCCCTGTTATCCATCTCCTCTTCCACCCCCGTCTTCCGTCCTCTTCTCCGTCCCCGTTTTCCTCCTGCACTCTGTCCTCCGCCCCCGTCCTCAATCCCCTCCTCCGGCCCCGTCCTCCATCCCCTCCTGCGCCCGGTCGTCCACCTCATCTTCCATTTCCTCCTCCGCCCCGTCCTCCACCTCCGCTCTCCGCCCCGTTCCCCAACCCCTCCCCGTCCCGTCCTCTACCCCACCGTCCGCCTCTAGTGACCGTCGCGTGCTCTACCCCGCCCCCGGCTCTGCTCCTTCTAAAGAAAGTTTCTCCCTTGTCCTGTTTCCTTTCATTCTACTTCCTTCTACCCGCGCCTGCGGCACAGTGGATTAAAGTCATCCCCTCTGAAGCTCGCTGTGAACCAATACTAACCAATTACCACTAACATTATAATTTACGAATATTACTAATTTCGTAATTACTAATATGTAAATTACAAAATATTTCTAATTTTGAATACACGCATAAATTGACGGAAAACTAAGTGGTTTCTGGGCCGGCGCACAAATGGTTTCATTAGATACCCAGGAAAATTGGAAATATACAAAAGCAATTAAACAGTTTCGATTTTGATAAAAAATGCAAATATTTTATTATTTTAATCCGCAATTTATCATATCTGATGTTACAACAAGGGTGTTTCCATGTATAGTGCGTCATTGCTTATGTCATAATGCGACGAGAAAGAAACAACCTTCAGTATTTTCAGTGACAATTCAGAACAGCCAAAGTTCGCTATTCCAGAACCCCAATTTTGCTGCTGCAAACCACTTGATATTTGTGTTCAGAACCTACCTTTTCAATGTATGTTCCCTTTCATTCTTTGATCCCAGCAATTAAGATTTTTTACATTCAACTGGACACATACATCACATTCACTACCCTACCAGTCACGAAAATATTTATTTATAAGAATATTCTGAGAACGTTCTCACCTCCTGACACCAATAACGAATATGCACTTAGAGATCTTCGGGGAAGAGAGACGAGCATTTGACTGATGACTGCTTCCTTCACTTACTACAAGTACCCTCACTGAGACTGGTCCAAACTCTACCTCTTCCCACGCTTTCCCGCCTTTCCTATCTACCATTCTGCACCATCCTGACCCTTCTCCCGGCCCTTTCCCACCGTCATTCCTCGCTTCCTCCTGCACCGTCCCGCCGTGTCGCGACCTCTACACCGAGTGCTCCCCTCGCGTGAGTATCTGCTCCGCTCCCCACGGGACTCGTTAAACGCTCGGGGCGCCCGCGCGTCTCCTAGCCCCCCTCCCCCGTTCCTCATCCCTCCCTCCTCCGCCCTCGCTGCTCCGTAACGGCGGCCATAATTCGCGGGAAACGACATTAAGCTATTTAAATTATTCGTGCAGCCGCCGGCGCCCGCCGGGGTGGCCCTGAGGCACGCCGGGTCCGCTGGGAGGAGGGGACACGGGCGGAGGAAGGGGGAGGGGAGGGGGAGGGGCGGCTAACGAACAACGCTGTCCGACGTCGCGTTGGGACGAGACGACTGGGACGGCGGGGGTGTAGATGAGAAAGGAGGGAAGAAAAGAACGAATGTGAGAAGTACGAGCAGAATAGGAAGAGAGCGAGAAAAGAGCAAACAATGATGGAAAAATGACACGTAATGTCAGAAAATGAGGAAATCGACATCAACAAATAGCTAAGAAAACTAAGAAAATCGAGGGACAAATGATGATACTCGTCCCGCACTCCACAGGTTAACATTATTGTCATTTTGGCAGTATAATGGTTGTAAATGAAAAACTTAGGCTTGAAGAGTTAATAAAATGGTATTGACAACAAATACAAATAAACATCAGTATGAAACTATCGTCCATTTGCTTGTAATTGCGTCCATTTAATTGTAATACTCAGAGCACCAATTTGATTCATTGTCCAACTCCCAAAATTGGACAAATTATCCATTTGACACACTGTATACTCCTAGAGGCAGAAAGTTTTTGCTATTATATTTGCCAACAGGGACAACCACAATGATTTCAGTAACGATAGTAGATTAATTGATGCTTTATCTAACTAAGCAAATATATGATGTCATTATTACGCGAAGTATCGGAGGATTTTATTGTGTCGGGCATTTGGCCAGGTTCTTTTAGATGCCGAAAGTACGATATCATTACTATTTTCCGTCTTTCAAAAATCGATGCACCTCAGATCAAAACCACGCTTTGGGAATCGGTATGACATCAAGCTAGCCTCTACGAGGTGGGCGCTGTTACATGTACTCAATAAATGGAATATTTTGCTTTCAACTGCCGTATGTAGTTGTGTACGTAGTTTATGAAAAAAATTAAAAACAATGGGATCTAAGTGGGAAACAATGTAACACAATAATCCGTCAATGAAGTTGTCAGTAGGACCAAGAAAAAGAAGTAGAACTTAATTTTTTCTTCCAGTATCTTTGCAATTCATTTTTACAGCATGTGCTTTTTTCTACATTGTAAGGTAATTAATTCAACTAAAATCAAAAGCAAATAAACTCTAAGATTGACATTTCTCAAGACGATTAATACAGAAGAAATCAATAGGAAACATTTCGTGCAAAATCAGGAAAGGAGGGATGTAAATAATTTAATGAAATTTTTGATACCACATTAAGAATGTCAAGAACATTTGAGGGGTGTGGTCGAAAAACTTGATATGATTACGTAGGCTTCCGCGGCCGGAGTATGTTTCTTGGTTGTCCGGGACAAGCCGCGTCGATGTTCTTGTGGCTAACGTTTCGGCCAACATCTTGTGGCCTTAAGATGTTGGCCGAAATGTTAGCCACAAGAACATCGACGCGGCTTGTCCCGGACAACCAAGAAACAAACGAAAAACTTGATAACCCACATACGACGACCACATACGACGAAAAACGAGTTACCTGCATTATCGACTTCTTAACAATGATCGCTACATAGGAGTTTAAGAAGTTTTGTTGTTAGCCAATTTATGGCAGAGTTAGCGACTACGTCGATATTTCACATGGAGCTGTTTTAACATGGAAAATATTGACATCCCACTTTTTCAAAATGGCTGCGGGGCAATGTAGAGCGGCGGAGATGAGAAAAAAATGTGATTTTGCGTAGTCGTGTGACGTCCCCGTTGATGTTTGATGGCTCTAACGTATAGTGTTGACTGTGACTGATAGTGTTAATGATCTTGACTATGAATTTGAAGAAGTTGAAGATTGTTCAAATAACGAGATGATTGTTTTTGTTTCTCTGTCGATTCTGCGGTTATCAAATTTTTCCATTTACGTAAGATGATTTTTTCAAACGTAAATTTCTGTAATGCTTTCAAAATAGTTGTTGGATAGTAAGGAGGTTTACAAGAATTATTCTAGTGTTAAAATCATGTGCCAAATTGGCTGTTTCTTTAATGTATTATTTATTAATGTAACATACAAGATCATAATTGTTATATTAACAGTATAGTATTTGTTTTCAGATAATTTGTCTTTCTCCCACAAATAGAAAGAAAATTATTATTTTAGAAAATTATTACTTTATTTTATGGTGAATAATACTTCTTCAAAGAAACTTGTGGTATATCTAATAACTGCTCTGGCCAAAATAAGAATTGGTGCAATATAGCCTACTGGATGAGTTAAGTATTAACTGGTCGATTTGAAAAGATAGAACACCATTTTCCACTTCCTGGCCACACCATGCTCTCATCTGACGAGGACTTTGGCATGATAGAGAGCTTTGTTAGAAAACATGTTAGTTCGATATTTGTTTCTAATGAGAGGGTTAACGCTTTTAAAAAAACGTTACAGAAAAAAGCATCTGAAAGTATTTCAAATGAAGCAGAATTAATTTTCTGCTTACAGTTATTTGAAACGTTGCATTCAACAAGAGATTACCACACCTGACAAACACAAATTTTTGTTTAATAAAGTAAGAAAAAATTCGTAAGTGACGTAAGTTTCAAAAGGTAAACCTAATGTTCTTTAAGTATATATCGCATATAATAATGATATTTGGGAAGGAATTAATATTGCACGCAGAGGTCGTCAGATGGCATGCAATTGGCATCAATTTTCCACAAAAGTATACCAAGCCTCGTTTAACTGACCCAGTGAAGGAAAAAGATATGAAATCTCTATATCCCTACATACCACCGAAACATATTAATGAATATTGTAACAAAAATGGCAGGGAAGGAGACTCCACTGGAAATGTATGGCGAAGGAAATCATTTTTAATTCCTTTACTAGATAAGACAGCCACTTTTGAAGATGATGCTATATAATGTAAACATTTTGCAAACATTTATCTTTGATTTGCATTTGTCACTATTTTGTAATAAACAATGTAATTTTGAAAATTTATGATCGTATTTGTATTGTTTTTCAACTACATAAATTGTTAGTTGTGACTTATCAACATATTAAAATGAAAGGTTGTCCGAATGAAAAATGTTTATATCCCACATAAAAATTAAAAAAATGAAAAATGTATTTCACAATTTAATACAGTTTTGGACGCATTATCTTCAAATTTCCAAGGCGAATTTTTTAGAAATAAATTTGGAAACTGATTTACTGGAAAGTTTTTAAACTTTGAAGCCAATTTTCTGGGTAAAAGCATTTTGTGGGTTATCAAGTATTCGCCCACACCCGAGCTTTAACAACAAATTTACTTGGGTAACGTAACAATAACAGAGAAAAGCAAATTGCATGAGTGGTATACCCTCAATGTGCAGGAACAACAACAACAGAATATTTGTGGAAAGATGCAATATCAATACTGACAGCACCAAGAAACAGGGTTTCATCGTATTTAGTTTGAAAGAACGATTGTTTTCCTAGCTAACTGCACTGAGTTGCACATCTTGCTTTTGCACGTCACTTTGTGAAATTATTACGAATTTTCTCGGAAAAGGTAATTTAGTCGGATTTAATTTTCGAATGTTTTCCAAGAAGTAATACTTGAAGCGTTTTCTTTCTAGCTACAATGCTGAGAGGCAGGAATCGTTCCTTCAGAAGCGTTTCATAATGCGGAATATTATTTCCAGATTTAGGTTTCTAAGAATTTCTGTAGAAGCTCTGAATGAACGCGCAATTTAAATGCTCAATTAAAAGAATTTTTCTTCTCAGAAATAACTTCTTATATTGAATGATAATTTTTAGACCCTCATTTCGGTGTGCTCATTAAGAAACAAACTCGAAGCATTAACTTTGCACCAGATGAGTTTAGCTCAGAGTCAGCATTGCAGCAATATCTGCAGCGATTCTGACCGGGAGGTTCTAGGGTTCGAGTTCCGACGGTGGCGATTGTGGCCAACTTGTGGCGGTTTTCGCAACTAGTTAATTCGCATTCAGCAGCTGGACAATTCTAACGGCCGGTTGCTGTGATCATTAGTTTTCCCTGGTTTCTTCGATCATGACCAGGCGAATGTCAGAGAAGTACTTAACAAACGGATCATGAACCGCGCGCGATCTTTCCTTCCTCTTCCTTGTCCCCTCCCTTACACGCACATACACTCACATATATTAGTGTATGCGCATGTACTAGGGGAACCAGACAGTGTGTTCTCCGAGAGTGTGTTCTCTCGCTGAGGACAGTCTGTTCTCCCGCTGAGGGAGATACCCGGAGGGGGATATATATATATATATATATATATATATATATATATATATATATATATATATATATATATATATATATATATATATATATATATATATAAAATATCCCGCAACGATCGCGCCTGATCTCACCGTCCAGCAGGGAAGGAACACCGCCACCTCCCGGCATTAAAGCGTTCACTACAGTAACGGGACTAATGGTCATATTCGTAGCAGTTGACGTGATCGGAAACATCAATCAACGAATAGTTTTGTCATCATTCATTGTCATAACAGTTACGCTGAATGAAAGTGAATCGTTCAAAGAAGATACTCCAGTGTTAAACTATTAGTTTCACAAACAATTGAGTTACATAAAGTTATCTTTTTTTATAACTCAATTTTTACTAACCAATTATTCAAAACAACCACTCTTTAGATTTAAATTATTTAAAGTTATCTTTAATGTCACATTCGATTTGCATAATTTTAACAGTGTCAACATTCTCCAAAATAACTTACAAATTCTCCAATATAACTTGTAGTAATGAAATAAATAGTCACCAATACGCAAGGACACAGTGTATAATTGTTTATATTACGGCAAAGAACCAAATGGGAATTTTTCCAATTTGTACTACATAAACGCAACTTGTACATAGAAAGTAAAATTGTAATACAGTACGTAGGTCCTGTTCATATTTTGCTCTAATAAAAATGCTGATGTAATATTTTACATTGTAGTGCGTACACGAGTTAGATTCCGCGTAATTGTACAAAATACGAGCCAACAGCAATGCTATACAACAAATACTCGATGATATCCGAGTTTTATGGGAATATTGCTAACCTTTATCCTCCAACAACAGGGGGATTCTCTGAGCTATTGTCGCTTGGGACTCCAATCCCGCCCCACAACACCGAACAAATCAACGTTTAGGGTTGCGCACATAACCTCACAAAATACGAGCACGCAAGTTTTTTCTCCCCCGTCCCGCGGGGGCGTCCTTGTTTTAGCGGCTCGGTCGGCCCGGCCAATTTACATTATCCGTCACGCTTCACCCACTTTTCACGTCGGCGTCGGAGTGAGCTCGCCTCTAAACGGAAATTCGGATCGTGGCACCCTCTCCCGGCCGACAACGAAACCTGCAGTTCGCAGCTCTGAACACGTAACACTTTTATTTGCCGTGAGGGGAGTTGGGTTAGGGAATTTGAGTGAGAAAAAGGTCTGCAATAGTAATGTCGGTGCAAATGGAGTACCACAAGGTGCGATTTTCGTTCACTGGCAGAAGGAGATCTGTGGGGCCTTTGTCAGTTTTGTAAAGGAAGTTTCCGAGTTGAAGTTGAAACTATGTTTTATAAAAATGTTATACTAGCAGAAAGGTTTACAAACGTATTGTTGAGATAATTTATGTTTAATTTTTTATAAATTATAATATGCAAATTGAAAATAATGTATAAATAAAAGTTATTATCATTTATATTTTGAATAAAAAATCCTTTAATATTTTAACACGCCCTTCATTTTAAATTTTATCAGGAGCTGTTATCAGTGAGGAAGGAATACATATCGTCTAGAGTGAATTGTTCCTTTTACAGTTGAAAGTGTAATGATTGATACGATAAACAGTAAAAGTCTTTCAAAGACACTAAGGCTGAAGAGGATGGAGAATGAGCTTGCGGTAAGTGGTATATACACTTCAAATGAATACGTATTCTGTGAAATTGAAATATGTGATGTATACTGTCATTATTTGGTACACACACCTGAAATGAATAAGCAGGTTTTCTATGAAATTGAAAAATGTTATGTATACGGTCATTATTTAGGAACTGCATTGTATTTTTATTCACAAAATTGTTTTTCTTTTGTAGATTTAATTACAAGAGTTATCATTTATTAGAGAGCAGTGACTGCTCTTCTTACAAATTCTTTTTAACTTAAATTGTGGTATCTTCATTTTATAGTACATCATTGTATTGTTTCCCTGCACAACTGATTAATCGAATTGTGTATATGTGAGAGCGGAAGTATGATGACTGAAACTTTCTTGCTTTGTTCAATTTTTTTGGAAAATTTCCCGGAACTCCCCTCAAGTATTCTCTCCATCACATATTACAATAATATAGAGGAAGTTTTTACAAAACTGAGTTTTGAATATTATTTTCAAACCACTGACAGAAGAGGATACGGGAAGGAGAAAAATCTGCTCAATTTATTACGTGAAGTATGCCATGACTAACTTTCTGAAATGACCCCACGTCTTCTGAAACAAGAACTTTCGCCTTGGCTATCATCTTCATTGTAGAATTCGAGAGCACAATATAAGCAAAATTCAGACACAAACATCAGCAAAGTATAAATTTCTCCACGAGCTCCAAATATTCGCTTAAATTCATTACAAAATTCCACGCTAAGTTGGGGTAATCCAGGAGCTAGAGTGACTCCGTCAGAAGTTTCGGGATGGGCGAGATGGGAAGGGTAGAGTGGGTGGGGCAGCAGGAGGCAGGGAGGGGGGGGCAGAAAGGGCCATGCGAAGAAGCGGGTGGAGGGAGGAGGTGGTAAGAACAAGACGATAAGGGTGTGAGGAGAGGCGTTGGGGGCGTGGATGGAGAGGCGGGGATTAAGAGGCGGGATTGGGGCGAGGATGCGGCGGAAATGGAGATGTGGAGGCGGGGACGTGGAGGCGGGGACGTGGAGGCGGGGACGTGGAGGCGGGGACGTGGAGGCGGGGACGTGGAGGCGGGGACGTGGAGGCGGGGACGTGGAGGCGGGGACGTGGAGGCGGGGACGTGGAGGCGGGGACGTGGAGGCGGGGACGTGGAGGCAGGGACGTGGAGGCGGGGACGTGGAGGCGGGGACGTGGAGGCGGGGACGTGGAGGCCCGAGGACGTGGAGGGCGAGGACGAGAAGTGAGGTAGGGAAGGGCAAGTCGAGGAGGGGGAGAGGTGGAGAGAGGGCCGGAGAGCCGGGGCAAGACGAGGCTGGGTGAGGGTGGCCGTGAGAAGGGAGGGGAACAGCCCTCGCAGAGGCATCCTCCTTTTCGCACCTCGCCGCGGCGCTGACGCCCTCCGGCGCCGCCCCAGCTGTGGCTTATCGCGCGCCCCCGGCGGCCGCCGATTACCGGCGGGGGCGGCGTCATCACGTGCGAGGCGGGACGCCAAGAGAAGGAATTGGAGGGGATGGAGGGGAATTGAATTTTCCACAAGAAGAGGGAAATACAGGAACAGTAGAGGGCATGTACACCTTACAGAGTGACTTGAGCGTTTATTGATTGTTTAATGTTTCTGGAAGCGTGATATAATAAGGTCTTGTCTTGTTAGTATGGTGCATGTTTTATTCCGAGAGTTGGCCACGTTCCTCTCCAGATTTTATGTGAGATTCGGCGCTGACCTATATGTCTTCTTGTGGGGGTTTCTCCCCTGGTGGGACGGCTCTTCAGCTGAGACAAGCTCTAAACTCTTGACACGTGTAATAGCGTGGAAATGAAAATGTAAGTATGTATGTAAGGGGGAGACGAGGGGGAAGATGGATGACGAGGATTGTGCGCGGTCCGAAGTACTATTGAGGCAGTAAGCTGGTATTGATCCAAATCATGGAAAGTTACGGATCAGAGAGGGCGGCCGATAGTGGTAGGTTTTGAAATGAGTTTATAATGTTAAGCTTTATTGCACGAGTACATGTTTTGAAAACGAGCGATATCAGGAGCGAGTTTTCAGGTTTGTAAGAATGCAATGAAGCGTCTATATAAACAAGTTGCATACGCTATTTTTTTGTACAACAGCATTATAAATTTATAAGAAAATCAAACCTAATTTTGCGAAACAACTGTCTTGTGACATCTCGGGTATTTGACATCTGTGCGAGAAAACGTGGTCAGCTGTTTCGTCTACCTCTACCACCCCACGAGTGTAGTTGCGATTGGCTGAATGTGTGATGACGTAATCATTCGTTCCGTAAAATCTAATGTACGTTATCATTTGAGTCGTCAGATGCCAGATTATAAAAGATTTCTTGCAACAAGAAAGGTCGTATATAATGCGGATATACAAAACATTCTTTTCTAAACCATGGTTGAATTTGACCTCGCCAAACATCTAGTAACCAAAATGCTCCGCAACTCGAACACTAGGACCTCCCGCGCAGTGACTGTAGATCATAGAGGGCGTGTGGAGCATAGACGGCATGTGAAGACTTTTTAGAGAGCGTGACGAATAGTTTTATATCAATAGGCTAATAGAAATAGGTGGTTAAATATATGCTATAACGAGAACGAACACGCAGTGTCGTCAGTAAAATGCAGCAACAATAGAAACAATCATTGTGAAGTAGAACAAACGAGGAATGAGGAGAGAAGCTCAAAATCTAAAAGACACGTAGAATAGAGTGAAGTGATGCCTCCTCAGAAAACAGAATTTGATAAGCGAAATGCGGGAATTTATTGAAAACAAAGAGGAAGAACTCATGAAGTCGCATCGTGTTCGCGACTTCGCGTTCGTATTGCTGATTGCGTCGATCCGACACTCTATCTGCCCGCAGATTACCAAGCAGTGGGGAAGTCTAGCTAGATGTAATCATGTGTGAGCGAAGATGGGAATATTTGAACTTAATAAGGAGGCACAAGAGTGGGGATGGGTGGATGCAAAACTTCTTTGGGAGGAAGATGAGAGCACAAAAAGGAGTCTGGTGAAAGTGAATGGGGATGGGGTAGTCTTGAGAGCAGGGAAGAAGATGAGAGCAAAATTTAACCACAGTTTGAGATTGGAGGGGCGAGAAGACGTAAATGAACCGATGAATTCGATGATAAGGAAGGAGGGGAGATAGAAGAGGGTACTGCTGAAATCTGAAGGAAAATGTTGATTACACATCTAGATGTGTTTAGATAACGAGTGCTATAAGCTAAGGAAATAACTTGATTTTTATGTTTACCCCTTGATTTTTACGCGTATCACTTAATTTTTACGCTAAACACTTACATTATACGCTTTACCACCTACATTGTACGCTAAGTGGTAAGACGTTAAGGAGCAGATGGGGTTTTTGAATGGCTTTGTGACAGGAGAAAAAGGTCACAGCGTAAAAATATAGATTGAAGGGGAAAGAAGAAATTACCACAGGGGGGGGGAAGCCGTAAATTCTCAACAGAGTGATGGGTAGGTATAGTAAGAAAACAAAGCTTGCATTCCTAGGAGGAAAATGTAGGTATAAGAAACTTTTAAGTATTTAGTACACAGTGGTCTAAATTCTATCTCGGTCTACGGAGTTCTGAGGCACTGGTATTACGTGCTTAGTTCTCAAGCTTCAGATAATGATAAATGAGTTCTCCTAAAAGAGGCTCTCCGGGAAGAGTAATCTGATACAAAAGGAACACAGATGTCGAGAAAGTGGCAACTGGCAAACTGAGAGAGACATTCAAGGCAATGTTGACTGGTATGTCAATAATTAGAAAGAAAATTTAGAAAATAAGACTTTGATACTTTAGTACCAAAAAGAAAAATACTGTATGGAAGTGTCTAGCTTGTGAATAAACATTGATATCCACCCATGAATGAAAGTGAACTGAAGAGGATCTCATTATGAAAGGCTAAAGGAATATTGGTATTTTATGGATAATCTCCGAATCTGGCTAATTCGCAAATTAGTTTGAAAATGTTCACATTATTCAAAATGATTGGTTAATGTCAGAACGAATGAGGAAGTAGTAAGAATATTTTCAATGCATGCTTTGGACTTCAGTAGGCGTAAGTTGATATTAATCAACCCGAGGTGGCTAGTGTAGGTAATGTACGATTCGGTAACGAAGAATAACAGATGTGATAACAGAGATAAGATAGTTGGTGGAAAGTTTGTAAGTCTAGTGAGAGACAAGGGGTATAGTTTCAAGTTCCAGTGAATCAGTCGTTATATATATTTACGTGATACCACCTGATCTAATTTCACTATAAATGACAGCTGACACTGCGTTACGTATTTTCCGAGTTGTGAACAAGACTCCGGCTTTCAGGTATGCAATTTTCATCTAGAACAACCTTCTGTACGACTCAAAAATACAATCCATTTTTATTCTCAAAAAATTCTCGGGAACACACGAGGCGCCTCACCCTCGTACAGTTGCCTTACTTTAGCCAGACCTCTGTGGTTGACTAATGTGACCTCGGTGGTCACATTAGTAGGATTAACACCGAAATAATTCATACACTATTTACATAGATATACAACCGTCTGCCTAGTGTACGAATTAACCGACTACTTCTAACATAAGTCATATTTCGTCCTAACATATACGTACGTCGTAGTATGCACATATATTTTATTACATGCCAAGAAAAGCATGCATGAAGCGTAGACATCCCATACCATCTTCCATGTGTCTATAACTCAGGCAATAGTGTTGTCGATGATGCAGATTTCTTTCATTCCTCTACACACAGGCTATCTCTCATTCAACGGTGATGGCTTAACCTTGAACATTACTTTCTCATAAAGTGCGCCGACGGAAGGCCATCCCGTGGGCGGAGGCAAATCAGGGCAGGCGCTAGGGTGCGTGACAGGGCGGGGCGTTGGCGGCGGCCAGGCGGAGAGCGGGGGAGGCCGCGCAACTGATACGCGCGTCTGGCATTAGGGCTGGTTTGCGATGGGGTCGGGTTGCCTCTTCAGCCGGAGGCTGCCCCCGGCGCGGCGTCCCCGGCGGTCCTCCGCTCCGCCCTCCTCCCTCGCCCGCTGCCCCGGCCCCACCCCCTCCGCCTGTGCGTCGCCTCGGGCGGGTGGGCAGGCGGGCCGTACCGAGGCCTCGGCGGGGGCGGGGGCGGGGCAGAAGCGATAGACCGGCGCGAAGGGTGAAGATGCAGCGGTGCGGAGAGAGGCCGGGCGAGACGGGTTCCAAGGAGGCCGCTGACGAGCGTGGTGGGCCGGGACGGGGCGGGCAAAGCAGGGGGTGGAAGAATCGCAACAGGGAGGAGAAAAGCGAGACGGAGTAGGGAGGAGCCGGAGGGAGCAGAGAAGTGCGGGCAGGAGGGAGGGGCGGAGTAGCGTGGTGGGATGCAGAGGAGGAGCGGGAAGGCGACCTGCCGACAATTCGAGAGGTGGCGCGTCGCACAAGGCAGGAGGAGGGGGAGGTGGAGGGGGAAGGAGCATAAAGAAGCGGGTCAGGGATGCGAGATGGGGAAAGTGACGACGCGAAGTGAGTTAGGCGGGGATAAGCGGGTCTGACAGGGAGAAGTGAACGAAACGGAAGAAGCGGGCCAGCGATAAGCGAAGCGGGCGGTGAGAAGGAGATCGCGTGGGAGAAGGGGTCTCACGGGGAAAAATGCATCGGGCGGGAAAGACGGAGCTGAGGGGGAAAAGGGAGGAAGGGGTTGGGGAAAGGGATCAGACGGGGAGAAATGTGTCAAACGACGATAAGCGGGGTGGGAGGCGAGAAACGAGGCAGAAGGAGGGGGACAGGAAGGAGACCTGGAAAGGCAGAGAGGGGTTAAGCGGATGGTGAAAGTGATACGAAGAGGAGCAGGTGGGGTGAGCGGATGGCACGTTGACGCCTCATGAGAATCCAGCGGCAACGGCGAAAGGGTTGAGCGAGGCGAAGAGGGGCCGGGACGGAACAGAGCAGGAACGGAAGAGCACAGAGTAGGCGTGGGGTTGGCGGGTTGCGGGCGCAGGACAGTCGCAGGCCGGGAATTGTGACGATGCGGATGCGGTTGAGAGGCGGTTGGGAGGCGGTTGGGAGGCGGTTGGGAGGCGGTTGGGAGGCGGTTGGGAGGCGGTTGGGAGGCGTCGGGGCGAAGCTGGAAAGGCTGGCGGCTGGAGCGGTTGGGAGGCGGTTGGGAGGCGGTTGGGAGGCGGTTGGCAGGCGGTTGGCAGGCGGGTCGGAGGCGGGTCGGAGGCGGGTCGGAGGCGGGTCGGAGGCGGGTCGGAGGCAGAGCGAAGGTGGGGCGGAGACAGTAGCAGCGGGACGGGCATGGTACGGGCGTGGGACGGACGTGGGAGGGTGTGGGAGGGCGTGTGACGGGCGCGAGACGGGCACAGGGACTGTCTTGGGACAGGAATGGAACGGGCGTGGGATTAGGCATGGGAGGGGCATGGGATTGGGCGCATGGCGGGGGCGGGACAGAGGTGGGAAGAAGGCGGGGAAGAGGCGAGGCGGTGGTGAGGCGGGGGCGGGACGGGATTGGAATGGCCGTGGGGGGGCGCGGTGCGGGAGAGTGGCGGGGGCGGAATGCAGCGGTCCACAAAGTGAGGCGATTACGCGCCTGCGGTTGGCCTATTTTCTAAATCGCGCCGCGCCGCAGACGGAGGTCGCGGAAATGTGCGTGCGGCGCGGCGCATAGGCCTTGGCGCAGATGACGCCCCGAAATGCGAAGGCTCACTTTGCTGTCCTTAGCCGGTAGAGAAGTAATTCTCTAACCGGGGCAGTCATTTTCCCAACATTATTGTCACTATTACGGTCGTTATTTCGTTTTCGTGAATACACTTCATTTGCCAGAAGTCTGCAGTGAATTGACGCGCATTACGATTGGATGAAGAAGGAAAAAATTATTCTTTATTACCCAAATTAGAATTTTTGTTAGCATTAGATGGATGGGAATGACGAACTTATAAGTTAACATAATCTTCTATCAAAATGACTTTTGATATCTCGAAAATAATGCATTCACGTCTGAATACTCGTACATTTTTATTTCTCATTCTGAGACATTACTGATGCAAAGTTCAAATTCAGGTTCAATTTATTAAATAAGAGTCGTCGAAGGAAACAATAAACATTTTGGAAACAAGAGACAAGATTATCTCAGCCTCTACAATAAATGTTTTGGATTGGAAAATTTTTGTTTCAGCGCAATAATTTCAAAATTAAATAATACTTAACGCAATAATCTGTAAAAGCTGAAATTTGTGGTAAACCAAGATAGCTGTATAGAAGATTCAACCTTAACCACAGTCATATGTTTTAATACTTTTATATAACACTAGTGGACCAGGCAATGCTTCGCTATTGCAGTGGGTTACACATCACATATTACTGATCACGTGATTGTTAATCACGTTCTACACTACGTTATACAAAAATTGCAATAGACGAAAGAGTTTCTCGCAAGTATGGGTTTGTTCTACGTCGTTGGTTTAGACTTATTAAGAATGCTATTGTTGAAACGTTCTCCTTAAAGTAGGGTCTGCGATTGCTGTGAAACTATCTTGGGGAAATTTGATCTACTTGCCCTAGATTCAAGTAATAAATCCAGTCGATATTTCACAATCCAGTGGCAGAATATTTGTATCAGTAAAGACGCGCATACTCACTGAATGTGCGGCGGGTTGCGTAGAGATCAGGCGCTTGAGTCGTCATAAAAGAATAAATCACCATCAACAACGCCCCACACGCCCGATTTAATTCAAAACAATCTTTAAACACTTGCATTACTAATAAGAAGAAAGCGAAAATTTCAGAGAAATCGGTCGAGTAGTTTTTGTGTCTATATGCGACACACATACGCACATTTCCTTTTATGCATATATATAGATTAAATAATCACTGAAAATTTGAAATTTGAATTGACATAGTTAAGATCAAGAATCATTTAACTCTAATATTCCTGTATTAACGCAACAAAGAAATATTTATTTTATTATATTCTGAAATGTCGCGTTTCCTTAAATTACAATGAGAGATAAAAGAGTATTGGGATCTTTATATTCTCTCTTTTTAAAACTTAAGATGATTAAAAATGAGAACTGGATATAAAAGTTTTAAGTTTCCTCTTTAATGACATATTTTACACGGAATGCGGCCCCCTAACTGAAATTTCTCCTCCCGCTGGCTGGAAGGTCGATCTCTG
Source organism: Teleogryllus occipitalis (assembly GCA_011170035.1). Taxonomy (NCBI): domain Eukaryota; kingdom Metazoa; phylum Arthropoda; class Insecta; order Orthoptera; family Gryllidae; genus Teleogryllus; species Teleogryllus occipitalis. The sequence continues at coordinate 115,572 of BLKR01003109.1, forward strand.
CTCATCATAATCTCGTTCGTCTCCAACCGATGACATCGATGTCAGAGGCAGAGTTGAACTTTTTCGATTGGGGCCTCGCTCTGGAGGCACTAATCTGGCTGTGAGCCAACGTCATCTAGTCATCTATTTTGTCATACTCATCGTTGTCATTACTGCGAGAGACCGGCTTCTGAGTTTGGTCGTTATTGTACGCTGCAAACTTGGCGGTTGAAGTAATACCTCCAATTTATGGTAATTATTACCTGCATGAATTTCCAAACGCTTAGTCGCTGGAACCGACTGACGCGGGTCAGGGCATCAACTGATACCGCTGCAAAACATCTGACTGTGAGCCCCTAGGTTTCGAGACCCGACGATGAGATTTTCGATACTTGGAAGATAGCTGTGTCAAATTCAGTCGGTTTTCGCAGGAGAATTCTAGCAGATGGCTACTCTGATCTGTACATTCCCGTGGTTTCTTCGAACATCAAACAGACGAATGCCGGAGCAGTACCCTAATAAACGGGCATGAAACGCGAGCAAGGAAAAACACCGCCACCTTCCGTGATAAAAATATGCATAAGAGGCTCTTGAAGGCTGGCCACGGGACAACTCTTAATGGTAATGGTACAAATTAATTTCTTCACGTTGAGTAAATAAACCCCACATTGTGCAAATAAAGAATATATATTCTACAAAAATTGTATTTGTATTTTGTGTTGCCCCACTGCTTGGAATTGCCCCACTGCTTGGAATTGCCCCACTGCTTGGAATTACCCCACTGCTTAGAATTATTATACTTACTCTTCTTGCAATTTTATACTTTGAGTTTAAAGTCTGTATTCCGGATAAATCTAATTTTAAACATTTGATGTCTACAATACTGTCGTATGTTTGATGTAATACGAGTAATGGAAAAAAGTATGATCGAAGTAACGATTATTCTTTTTAATTATTGCAGCATGTAATTGTACCTTTTTAATTCAACTGTTATTATTATCACTATATTATTTTGTATTCTCCTGACATGTCTAGACAGATACAAAAATGTCCAAAAATATCCAAAAGTGTTGAAATGATTGAAGGCTTGTCATTGCCAACAATACTATGTATTATTAACAATGACAACTCCTTCAATCATTTCAATTATGTAAATGTCAACTATAACTCATCACTAAACCAATACACAAAGTGTGTTTGACCAACCGTTGTACACTTTATGCGCAAATGCCAACAACAATTATGCGAACACTTTATCTCCGATTACCTCTTACCGTTTCAATTATTTTCCATACGACCCACTTTATACGTCTTAGGAAACACCCTTCAATTTCGGGCATTCATACAACTCTAATCGCTATTGGTTTGGCCACTACGGATAGCGACGCTGAAACGGAAGTATATGCTTCGGTATACTCTGAGCACAGAGCTAAGGTCTAACTGTTTGGTAACTCTTAAAGAAAAAAAAATGCTCATAAAACCAATGGTTGGCGCTTTGGAGCGCTCAGATAGAGTAATGTATCAACATAACAGTAATTGAGCAATAAAAGTTGCGAACACATTCTACCAGCTAGCTCCAACAATGGCCCTGCGCCAAAGAGTAAGACGACAATGAGAACGTGCAATGTTGGGCGTATTTAACTTGGGCACATACGGGTTAATAGTGCATCCGTTAATGTGGCTCCCATTACACAGTTGGGTTGTTAACAACTTACGAAATCCGCGAGTTACATGCGATGTCGCGACTACCTCTCATCAGCGGAGCTTTTAAACGTCTACCCGCCCATGTTGCTCGGTCATATCGTCGTGTGCTTGCGGTCACGTTCGAGATGTCCTGTCACGTCCTTGCAAAATCCGCGAGTTACAGGCGTGGGCATGATGAAAAAATCAGTCTCAAATAAGGAGAACGGGTTTGTTAAATATAATGATTACAAACATTATTAAATGTCTCTCTCCCAGATATTTCTAAACTTCGGCTTCCTTTATTGTTCGTGGGATACTCATTCTTTATGACTGAAGAGGGAACCTTTATTTTCTACAGCTCAATGTGATGCCAAAACTCGAACACGAGCGATTTGACGATTTTAATAGCCCGCTCGCATGGCGCCGGGTTTTCGAATTCTTCGTAATTCCCTCATCTGCAGACAATGAGGTGGTGATGTACAATAACCGTACAGAAAGAAAAAGTAAGATAGCAAAGAGATACATTTGCTAAATATTTACAACAATTTTGAATATTAAATTAAACCTCTCATATACCTGTATTCTAAAGATTGCATTATTTTTCAAACACTCATACTTTAGACCTTCAGAGATACTGTTTAATTGAAATGAAAATTATACAGATCTTTTGATGAATATAACTAAAAAAAGCTAAAATATTAACTACATATAGTCGACCCAATGATAATTTAAATTTAAATTATTCAGTTACTTTGAAGAATAAAACTGAATAAAGCCAAAATGTTAACAATATTTTAGCGACATAATAATACTGTTGATAATATGTGTTGAACTTCATTTACCTGTTTTTATGACCAACTTCCGGTGAGTCAAGTGAGTAACTATTGCCTCTGCTAGTCATTGCTTAATGTCCACAGCCGAACGAGTTGCTAAAAGGCAAGCACAAGCGATGTCGCGAATTTCCGCCATCTGCGGGACTTTTAATCGCCTGCCCGCGCCGCGGCTGGCGTCATCGACCTCTCCCGAAATCCCTGACCTACGGGCGTGTGCGTGGGCGGGGCGGGGGCGGGGGCGGCGCGGCGGGCGGCGATGTCTCGTTAGGCGGCCCGCGGCGCGCCATTAGTCCTCGCGTTACGCGCGCATAATTCCCCCTGCCCCGTCCTCGCCGCTCCGTCCTCGCGCCCCGGCTCCCGCGCCGCCAATTCGCCAACGCCGCCGGCGCGAGCGCGGGGCGGAGGGGCGAGGGGCTCGTTAACGCGTGGAGAAAGAGGCGACGCGGTGCTCACCTGGCGGGCGCCCGCCGCTGAGGGGGCGGGGCGCGCGCCGCAAGCAGAATGATGGAGACGGCTACGGAGAGGGGTGGTGGCGTCGGCGGCGGTTGCGAGGCGCCAGAGGTGAAGTGGAGTTCACTTGGAGGGCGTCGGCACCGAAGTGGGTGGGTGAGGCGATGGTGAGAGCGGTGGAACCGGCTTGGGATGGTAATGTTGCCACAGTGGAAGTGGGGGCGATGGCAAAAGAGGTGGTGATCAGCTCGCGAACCGGTGAGGCGGTGGGGGTGATGGTGGCGGCTCCGGTGAGAGCGGCGGAGCCGAAGGCGGTTGGTAATGTTGTCACAGTGGATGCTGGAGTGGGGGCAGTGGCAAAAGAGGTGGTGTCGGGAAGGTGGGTGTGATGATGTGGAAAGAGTGCGCGGATGGCAGCTGTGGGTGAAGGGAGCGGCGGATTCTATGCAGGCAGCAGTGGCGGCGGAGCCGGCTAATCGGTGGCGAATGTACGGATGCGTAGATTTGATTTCATTGATTAATGTTTCTGGACACATCAACTACGGTTTTTAGCCCCATTACTGTAATGATTCATCACCGGAGATTGGGCTGTTCCTCCCCCGCTGGACAGAGGGATCCGGCGCTGACCTACATGTCGGCTTGCGGGGTTTCCCTTTCCAGGTATCTCCACTTCGTAGGCCACAGGTTCAGCCGGTTTAAACTCTAGGCTCCCAACTGATCTACCAACTAATCTGCCGGCATATGTGATAGTGTGTGTATGTGAATGTGTGTGTATGGAGAGAGGCTAGGAAAATGAAGAGAAAGGAAAGAAGACGAGCGGTCCGTGGCCCATTTGTTAGGGTACTCTTCCGACTTTTGCCTGGAAACCACGATAAATATATAAATATATAAATATACCGATCAGAATAGCCACCCCCTGGAATTCTCCTCTAGACAGTGGAATACGACCTAGGTATGTAGCTAGAGTCGAAAATCCGCCACCGTCTGAACTGAAACCTAGGCCCCCCCGTCACAGCCACTGCAGATATAGCGGCAATGTTGGCTCCGGGAAACGCTCCGCAGGTGAAGCGATGGGTATGGCGATGGCGGGGCAAGTGTTGGCGATATGGCGTCAGGCAGAGGTAACGGGAAGGTGTTGTTGAACGAGGTGCTGGCGATACACCGCCAAAAGCAGAAGAGAAGAGTCGGCGGTGGTGATCTACCTGGCTGCATGCACCCGGGGCGGCCTGAGAGACGGGGTTGGACGGGTGAGGACGACGAATGAGGGAGGAAAGGTGGGGTGGAGTGGGGCGAGGGGGGCGTGGCGCTGCCCCCTGCCGGCTTTTACGCGCTCCCGGGGGCTGTAAATCATGCAAGGGGCTTTGGCGGCCGCTGCTGCTCCTCGCTGCAGCACTTGCCTCGCCGCGCACGGCGCCGCCCCTGCGCGTCCATCAATCGCCTCCCTCTCCCACTGCCCACGGAGCCTCCTGTTCAGGCTTTTTGTCTTCCACTTCTTCGCGTCGTTTTATTGCCGTTTCTTTGACAAAAGAATATTATTGGTGACGGACGGAATTGAAAACCGACTATTAACAGTGCTAAAAACATTTCATTAATAAGAAGAAATACGAAATTATTCGTTATTTCTTTCTGTTTCTTGTATTTGATCTTTTTTCGAGTTGTCTATTTTTATACAAACTCTTTTTAATAGTTATTCCTGCGGAACCATTTTTCTCTCTTTTTCGATTTTTCCTGTTTTTATTACAATTTATTTATTTTTATTTCTCTTAGTCCAGTTCTATTAATTATCCTGTGAATTCTGTACTATATTTTTTGTTTTGTCATAATATTTCCATTTGCTTCTCACAGTTATTTTTAGTGTTAATCGTTTTAGTTACTCCTTCTTTGTTTTTATTAATTTTCGTCTGCTTATTTCTTCTGGTCTTTCCTTTCCTTCTGTTTGGTACGCTATTTTCAATCATTCGCCCAGTCGATTGTTCATACATTTTAGTTGATTTTCAAACTTCCCATTTTTCATTTCACCTTATATTTATGAATTATCTTGTCTTCTACATCTTCTACAATTTTTACGATAAGTTTTTCAGTTTTTTGATATTTACAATTCGTACGTTTGTTACTTCTTTAAGTCTGTCAATATATCCAATTGGCTTATAATACGTCTTGAAGTACCTTTTATGTTGCCATAATTTATTTCCTTCTTTAAGATTTCGGGTTAATTAATTTTCAAGTCGCATTTATTTGTAGTGTTAATCTGCACTTTTGTATTTCTTCATTTTATTTGTCTTTGGTAATTTTTGTCTTTGGTTACTTAATTTGGTTTGAAAATACACGGATCTTAACGGGTCTTCACTTACCTCACATGAGTTATTTCTTTTTCAATAACTCCTCTTCATAACCATTTCTGAATTTAGGAGCTCGTGCTTCTTAGACCTAGAAGCTATTTTCATTCTCGTTGCTCACTCACCTATAATGTAGGGTGTCACGCCACGACTATTAATCTTCTTTGCCTTGTACGTTCACAAGCCCGACTTATGACTACCGCCCCATTACCACCTCTTTGTTAACCGCTTTCCCACTTTTTATGCTTCTTCTTAACCCTTAGCTCATCACCGTTTCAACAAAAAGTACACGAAAGTCACGCCAGCTTATACTGTCTAGGGACATGAAATCCAATGTTAAGCAATGCATTAGTGAATGCTTTAGTAGATACTGAAAGATAAATTAGAATTAAATTAAGCGACAATTCTTGTGTTTTGGTAACTTTTTAAACATTTTCTTAACTCGCCAATTTTTGGTCCAGATTTGAACATTCGTCAAGTCTGTAATTGAGTTGGCTTCTGTGGCAGGCATTTAAGAAACTTGGCTGTCCGAGACGAGCCGCGACTAGGTCATGACTGCTGACATTTCGGCGAACATATTACGGCCTTCTTAAGAGGTATATTTCTGAGCAGTTGAGGTCTGAAAAAGGCCGTAATATTATAAACGTCAGCCACTAGGACGCAGACACGGCTCGTCGCAGACAGTCAAGTTTCCATTCATAAGGCCTATACATCGAACAAAAACATATCAAAGGTATAAACATATCAATTGCTCACTCCACAACAATGTGCTATGCCATATAGTAAATACAAGTAATATAAACGTTTGATTACAATAATTTCACAAAAAAATACCTGGTAACTCATCAAAAACACCAGCAACCATTAAGGCGGCTCCATATATTCGTTATTCGGCGAACAGCGAGCAACAGCTCACCGAATCCCAAGTTGTGTGGATGAGTAGCTTGCTATTTGCCGAGTAACGAACGTTCGGCGTTCGCCCTCCCCACCGCGTCTCGGTCTTTTAGACACGTCAAAGGAAGTGAACATTCGCTGAACGCATCAGCTGCTCGGGATTGGGCGAGCAGTAGCCTGCTGCTCGACGAATGCCGAATGTGTGGAGCCGCCTTTATGGTGAGCCTCACACCCACTATTCGAAAGTCTTATTGTAATTTTTTAAGGAACTCTAAACGATTCTACTATTTAAACATTATACTGAATCTTAATAATTGGGATTGAAAATCAGTACGTACTCTATCAAAATCTATTGAATACAGAGAAGAAAAAATTAGAATATAATTTCTAACATTGTCAAATACTGAAATCATAATTATATTGATTAAAAAAGAAAATTAAAATAACAATGTAGCGAACGTTTTTCCTTGCTTCTGATTATAACTATGTAAAATAATAAGCGTTATCACAAATGTACAACTATTCAAGTATGAGATTAAAACACTTGGGACTGACACATTGATGTATAACTTCCAATGGCTTATTTTATCGTCGTGTCTACAAGGCGTTGCCGCTATAAAACGTTCGAGAGGCAGTAACTTATTTGATGTCGCTTCGGCAACTTCCGCCGGTTGTCGCCTCATGTCTTTAGCTGCCGATTCTCGCAGGTGTCCTCGCCACATTGTCCCGCCGCCTTTTTCCGCCTTTGCGTTCGGATCCGCCTCTGGTCCCGAGATGCTCTGGCACTTCCGCGACTATGCACACGTCAGGCCAAAGGTCGAACACAGCGTCAGCGCAATTGACAGAAGAAAAGTAAGAAAGAAGTCTAGTGTGAGTTTCTCAGTTGAGAAGTTTGTCTAAACGTCCACTGAAAGGGTATCATTTAACGGCAATGACATTTTATAAGGCATAGGCGCACCAATGAATTTCCCTCGAGAGGAGGAGGCGTAGATACAGTGTCTAGCCGACTTGATGTTTTTTGATAAAGAATTTTTCACTTATGTTGAATATAAAATGTATTTTTATTTGCTGGTTTATAGTTAATATTTATAATGTAAAATATTAATATATTAATAACATCTAATAATATACAAAATCAGCAAAATATACGAGAATATTTTTAATTTGTTTCATTGGCTTTTATGGAAAGCTGAATCTCCATGACCCCCCTCCCCCTTGAGTGTACCACGGCATTGTAGTATCTAAATATTAGGTTTAACTGTTGATCACAATGGAGGAAAACGTGCAGAGATTAATACAAAATTGCCTCTTTATTAAGTGTAATGCTGAAAATTTTATTTCTGATAATCCCCGAAAACAAATTGGAACATGTCACGCTAACAATTTTTTGAGCGAACGCAGAAAATTCACCGGTGCCTGCCACTCGTGTCTCTCTACTTGCACGTAGCCGAGGTCGTTTTCTTTTCTGTCGCGCTGGCAATATAATCTCGCCGCTCGTCGTCTATTCATATTATCCCCGCGCCTTCATTTCCTTGAGGCGCCCGCCCCAACGGCGTCTCCAACGACCTTGTTCCTCATCCTTGGGCTCTCGAGGCACCTCGCTTTCGTTCGCCGCCCCCGAACGAATGTCGCCCCTGAGCATCCTCGTCGCCCGCGCCACCGCGCAGTCTTCAGCGGCGGCGGAGAGCAAGAACGTCCCGGCGGGAGCAGGCAAAGAAGCCGTTGTGCCGTGCTCCGGCGAGGACTTAGGGCGGGGGCGGAGGCGGGGGAGGAGGCGGAGGAAGGGGCGGAGGAAGGGGCGGAGTAGGGGGCGGAGTAGGGGGCGGAGTAGGGGGCGGAGTAGGGGCGGAGGAGGAGGTGGAGGAGGGGGCGGAGTAGGGGGCGGAGTAGGGGGCGGAGTAGGGGGCGGAGTAGGGGGCGGAGGAGGTGGCAGGGGATGGGGCGAGGGCATGACGTGGGGTGTACTGGCATGGTGGAGCGTGGAGGGGCGTGGTGGGATGCGGGGTTACCGGGCGCAGAGGGATGGACCGAGTGACGGAGCAGGTTGTGGTGAGTTTGGGGGGGGGGGCAGGGAGAGGTGGAACGTAGAAGAGCGGGGAGGAGCAGGGGGAGACCGAACACTGGTGAAGATGCGGAAGAAGGCGGGTGGGGTGAGAGGGCAGAGTCTGGATGGGAGAGGGGAAGGGGGCGAGAGAAGAGCGGGACAGGAAAGGGTCGTAATGGGGAAAGGCACCGCGTGGCGTAGAGAGGCGCAAAGAAGCGGGCCGGGACACGGCAGGGTGCTTCAGGCGCAGCAAGATCCGGGCGTAGGTGATTCATGGAGTGGGAAAGCGGGCCAAGGCGAGGCGAGGCGACGCGAGGCGAGGCGAGGCGAGGCGGGGTGGTGTGATGTGGTGTGATGTGGGTGTGGTGTGGTGTGATGTGATGGGGTAGGGTGTGGTGCGGTGTGGTGGGATTGGGTGCGGTGGAGTGGAGTGGGATGGATGGGGTGGTACGCGACTTGGAGAGGTTGGGTGGGAGTGTGGGGACAGGACGAGATACAGCTAGGCGGCATGAATTCAGTCGCGTCGGATGAGGGATGGGCATGGGGTTGATTGAAAGTGGGGAGAATGGATCAGTGTGGGATGGATCGGGGTGGGATGGATCCGGGTGGAATGAATCGGGGTGAAATAAATCAGATTGGAATGGATCGGTCTGGGATGATGTGGATCGGGGTGAAAAGGGTTGGGGTGGAGTGGATAGGGAAAAGTGGATCGGGGTGGAATGGATGGGGCGGGATGAGCCGGGTGGGGTGGATTGGGGCGGGATTCGAATCCTTAGACGCCGGGCGAGAGGGCGTGGCGGGTGGCGGGCGCTGTGGGCGGCTTACGGCCGCTCGTACATCAAGCGTCCCAGGAGGGCGCGCGTAGTGGGTGCAGTGGGGTGGGCAGTACAAGCGGCGCAGTTGAGGAGCACTGGAGAGGAAGACACGTGGAGGTAGGGGGAGGGTGTACGTTGAAGGGAGTGCACCGAAACAAGGATGGAGAGATGTCGCAATGACAACATGGTTTGCGTTAGTGGTGACAATGATCAAAATGGAATGGCGGTGTTTGTGTGGTGGAATGTTGTTAGTGGATGTTGGGGGAGAGTAGCATGTAGTATTTTTTGGATATATGTTTTGCTGGGGTCGTTCTGGAGGGGTAGTTTTGACGAGCGGTATCGGAGGGGGTGGTTTCGGAGGGGGTGGTTTCGGAGGGGGTGGTTTCGGAGGGGGGGTTTAGGGGGTGGTTTCGAGGGGGTGGTTTCTCGGAGGGGGTGGTTTCGGAGGGGGTGGTTTCGGAGGGGGTGGTTTCGGAGGGGTGGTTTCGGAGGGGGTGGTTTCGGAGGGGTGGTTTCGGAGGGGGTGGTTTCGGAGGGGGTGGTTTCAGAGGGGGTGGTTTCGGAGGGGGTGGTTTCGGAGGGGGTGGTTTCGGAGGGGGTGGTTTCGGAGGGGGTGGTTTCGAAGGGGGTGGTTTCGGAGGGGGTGGTTTCGGAGGGGGTGGTTTCGGAGGGGGTGGTTTCGAAGGGGGTGGTTTCGAAGGGGGTGGTTTCGGAGGGGTGATTACGGGAGTGGTTTGGCAAGTGTTTTCGGTGGGATAATTTCGGCCGGGGCTGTTACGGCGAGGTGGGTTTGGCAGGATGGTTTTGGGGGATGGATTTGGCAGGGTGATTTTGGTTAGACGGTTTAAATTGGGGCGAATGCGATGAGGCAGTTTTGGCTGTTTTTTATCGGATGGTTTTGGTCGGATAGTCTTGAGTGCGACCTCGGACGAACGAACGACGGAAAGGAAAAGAAGAGAATAGTGTCGTGGCTACCAGAAGGTCACGGTTACGGAGCGGAGGACGTCCTGGAAGCAGAATAGCGGAGGTCCGACGATGAAAGAGGCGCAGGCTTAACGCGAGCGTGGCGGAGCGGGGCGGGGCGAAGGCGGCGGGGTAGGGGAAATAGGCGGCAGCTCGCGTCAGGCGACGGCCCCTCGGGCGACTCCGTGTCCATTAAGAGGCAGCGCGCGCACGCAAAGAGGATATTTTAGAGCGAATGAAAGATGCAGTTACAAGAAAAGTAGGCTGTCAGAGAAGCCGTGCATTTGATTGAGTGAAACCGGCGCGAAACGTAGTCGAGAGGAAGTCCTCGCGGAAATTGACAGAAAAACGTTAAACGCGGTAATAAAACATCGCTGTTGAATGTCATTGAAATGCTATGCAATGGTTTGATTAGACACGGACACTGGATCATAAACTTCGTCTTATTAATGATATTGACAACGTAGCATTCTGAAACCTTCTGCAGACGCTATTTGTAATTTAACATATTAATTTGCGCAATGACGTTTTAATGCTCCTATACTGCATAAAAACACTTGAAATGGTAGCAGAAGAACACAAATATCCATCGGGAAATGTTTTTGTCACTATTTGAAATCATCATGACATTTGCTTAATATTTGCAGTCGTGTTTGGTTCTAAATTAAATTATTCAGGAAAGTAAAAGGAATGGTCAATACATTCTATGGGGTAATAAAACTATTCTTTCTTCTCTTAAGTTAGTTGGCAACCATTTTGCAGTAAATTGAGGCTACTCTTTTGATAAAATCATAGAGAACATTGATTCCTTACTGATGGCCGACGTACACTTAATTGTGCATCCGTCAGTGCAATACCTTTTTCAACGCTGTAAATATTTAATCTCTTGGGCATCTGCTCAGTAATACGCTTTTGGACATTTACAGTCCTTTTCTTTCCTATGTCAAGGGAGAAATGATTTTTCGTCGTATGTAAGTAAGCATTGTTTACATTTTATTCAAGATTTTCTAAAAAAAGTAAAATAAAAAAGTGTGGGTCAATGGAGCGTGTGGTCGGAGGGAGAGGGTTGGCGGCCCTGTCGGCGGCTGTCGAGGGGGTTCCCCGTCGGCGTGGGAACGGAGGGTGCGCGGCCGCTGGCGACGAGGCCGCGACCGGGGAATGCACTTGGCGGGGGCGGGGGCGAGGACGGGGCCGGGGCCAAAGGGAGAAAGGGTGAGTGCGCAGAAATCCCGACCACGTTGTTTGCTGTCGAAGTTCCGAATCGCATCGCGCCACAGGCGGCAGCGATCTGGAAAATATTTTAGCGCCGTGGCGAACGAGCTGAAGAAAGGAGATGCGGAGTCTGATTCTTGGTAACTTCGCGCTCGTCTGATTTTGTTTCAAATCTTTGTAATTCTATACAACTTTGAAGGCGAGATTGAATTAAGGGTGGTAGAGAAGAAAATAGGAAGAGAGGCGGAATAAGGCGTTCGGGAGAAAATAATTTTACCTGCCATTTCAATTTCGATGGAAGTGCAACGTGACACAGTTTTCTCGAAATGAGCGACATAAATCTTAACGTACCAGTGAATTATTATTAGCACTGAAACTGTTATTTCTTGATAAAGAGAGAGAACTGAAGCCTTTCTTTCATAAAAGACAATAACTCAAAACATCAGATAACGTTATTTACACCCGTTTGTTTGAAATAATATAGTATATAAAATAAAATAATATTTATTTCCAACGTTACAGTGTCTATTAAGTCGAAGCGTTAGCATATGTGCATATACTAGTACATATTCAGCAAGTGTCCAACCACCCGATCCACTGCAATAGTACGAATTGAAGTAAAAACGTAAATAGAAGTGAAAAACAAACATTAAGAAAGGCTTAACTTTAAGCAAGGCTCTTAAGATTAAAGTTGACAGGTGAATCCCCCAAATGAAGATGATGGGGATCCCTAACAAGTCTCCCGAAAACTAATAATTTTCAAATTAGATTCAACTGACACGACCACTTATTATTATTATTATTATTATTATTATTATTATTATTATTATTATTATTATTGCATCTTACTGTGCTGAGAATCGAGACACAAGCACTTCCACCTAACCACGTGATACAAAATAAATGTCAAGAAAATTGACATAAGAACGTTATGAAAAAAAACCATTCTGTAGTTATCATATATAATACGTGATAAATGCAATATATGTCGGCATATATACAGACATGACTTGTCCGTAACCTCACAAAAGAGAAAAGCACGTCCTAACATTTGGCTAAGGAGAATAGGGAAAACCAGAAAAGAAACGGGGAGGGGAAATTTTCAACATTGTGAAGCAAAAGAAAACAATTCAATGAACTCCGAATACATTGGCGACAAGGAGAGCAGCGGCAGTAAGATAAAATAAAATTACAAAAAAAGATTAAATGTTAGCGATATGTATGTTGACATGAAAGAATGTAATTAAAATTACATAAAAAAGTCATGAAAGACACTTAGCCATCCAGCCCCTGAACGATGACTTAGAGTCAATTTTAAATTATTAACATGTATTGAAGGATAGAATACAAAAAAAGACACATGTGCACAAAGTGAGCGTGGTAAAATCAAGTTGAAACCAATAGCCAATTTAACTTACTCGTATTAATTACACACAACTCTAAAAGCAAATAATTATCACGGCAGACATCAACATATGTAATGAATTCCTCAAGAGCAACCAGCAGGAATTACGATTTACGTATTCAAGGGAGTGGACCAGTTGGTGGGTGATCAGCTCCGCAGGTGGTTTTACGGTTGCGCAAACACGGGTCAGAGGCCGAGGATTAGCGGGTGGTGAGCCTCGGCATTCCGCGCGATCCGGGACCCGTCATGACGAATGATCCGATCACCCCCAATCTCACGGGTGGGTGATGGGCCCGCTCGCGTGTCCCGTGGTTCATTAGTAATGGCGCTGAGGGGCAAGGCGGATCGCTGAATGAGCGGAGCGCAAATCGCCGTTGCGAGCCTCATTAATTCATTTATCACTTTAATTACGGCCTTGTTCGTACTCTTGCATGAAATACGTTGAGGGATCTACACAATTTTCTGTATGACAAAATACCGACTATGGGATACTGTAACGTTCATGAATATCATAGATTTAAACAGGTAATCATGTCTTCGTGGGTTTGAGTAATGATGTTATTTATGTTTGAGAACGGAATAGATAATTTATGATTACGTTATTATTGTGTGATTAGAATTAGGTTTATTTGCCATTTGAAATTGGGTTGTGTAGGCATAAATCTTAAAATGTGATATATATCACGAATTGAATTACACTTTTAACTACTTTTACGAGTAGAGAAAGACCATTGTTGTCGCAGAAAACCTTTCATAGATAATGTATAATTTAAAAAATTATTACCTTCTAAAAATCAAGAATAAGGCATGATAATTCTAAAAAATCGTCGTATAAATATCTAAATGCATATAAAATTTCATTGGTAATTTTTTTATGGTAGCCGGCAGAAAACATAACCCACACATATTTCTACGCACCGACGTGAATGATAAGTAATTACGTTATTAAATGTAATATATAAGTAACTATTGTACTCGTGCTTGAACAGAATAGTACCATTTCACTGAAGAGGGGCAGCAGACATGACATCGACATAGGAGAACACGGTCGGAGCCATCGCTGAATTCTTGTCGCAGAATGTATTTCTCAGTAGGAGAGAAGAAAAATGGGAATACAATATTAATATTAGATGCCACGTATGGAACAGAGTATTTGCGCTTTAACTTGTACAAAGTAAATCATTCAGATGCAAGCAAACGAGAACAAGACCCACGAACTTAGCTGGGGAAGCGACAGATGCACGTGAGAGGATGTGATGGCAGGGATGAGAAAAGAGAAAGAAATGGGGAGTCCGGGAGGAGAATGAGAGCGACGCAGGTTGGGGGCAAGAACAGGGAGTTATCGCGTCGGGAGCCAGGGCAAGGTATAGCGGAGAGGAGACGGAAAGAGGGAGAGATAGCGAAGAAAAGACTGAAAAGGAGAGTTAACGAGAGATAGGACACGCGAGTGGGAGAAAGAAAAAAGTAAGAGAGAATAAGGGCGTTGAGTGATGGGTGGAGGGGAGGACAATGATGGAAACGGTTGAGGAGAAGCGGTAGAGGCTGAAGGGAAGAGGTTGAGGCGGGTCGAAGCACGATGGAATGAGTAATATCCGGAGGTTGTCAGAATAAATGTGAGAAACTTCTAGGGATGATGATTCGTCGAAAATGGTAACTTTTTGCGAATAGACTTATTGTAGGAAATTGCCTGTAATTGATTAGAGATTCTGGGCGCGCAACTGCTAAGGTTATTGATCCTGTAAGTGTAGTGCATGTTTTTATCGTGGAGATGGCTGTGATCTTCCCCCACTACATGGCGGGATCCGGCGCCAATCTACTCATCGTCATACGGGCTTATTCTCCACTCAGGAATCTGTCACCAGCGGGGCACCCCCTCAACCAGGACAAGCTCCCGACTGGTCTCTCGGCATGTGTGGTAGTGTGGTGTATGTAAGTGTAAGTGTATGTAAGTAAGGATGAGGATATGAGAAGTAATAGGAAGGAAAGATCGCGCGCGGTCTGTGGCCCAATTGTTAGGATACTGCTCCTACTTTCGCCTGATATTGACCGGAGAAACCATGGAAAACCACGGATCAAAGCCGCCGGCCGTTAGAATTCTCCTACAGACAGCGACTGATTTCGACTTAGCTGTCTAGCTATTGCCGAAAATCTTGCCACCGCCGGCACTCAAACCCTAGGACCTCCCAGTAAAAGGCACTGCGGGGACATCCATAGTTGCTCTGAGCCACCTAAGACGATGCGTGTAACGGAGTTGTACCCATTTCTACATGTGGCATTGGCACCTGATTTCCAGGCAATCCTCTATGCACAGATGTTGGGCGGGTACATGAAATCTCCTTGACTGCGTCAGAAGGTGATCTGCCAAATATTTGTGCAGAAGATTTTGCTTAACATCAAGTGCAAACACATCAACGTTTTTAAATGCACGTGTTGTATCAAATCCTCCACTACAGGTTCATTAGGAAAACGGTACCATTTCCCACCCACATACATAACCTAGGTGGGCCAGGGATAGCCGGGGCAGGGAGGAGTAGAATAGAGCTGCGGCTGGTAGGGGCAGACCGAATAGAGCGGGGTTGGGATAGAGCAGAGACAGGAAGAGAAGAGAAGAGAGAGAGAAGGAAAGGGTGAAAAAGGACGGAAAAGGGGTGGAAAGAGCGGGAAAGGACCGGGTCGGACGTGGCTGGACGGGGCAAGGCCGTGTGAGGTGGAGCCGAGCGATGATTGTTGGGATTGGTGGGGCTTACTAGGGATTGCTGAGGTTTGATAGAGGTTGGCAGGGGTTTCTGATAATTGTTGGGTGTTTCTGAGAATGGGTGGGGGTTGCGGGGGTTCGTGGAAGTTGGTTTGAGTTGGTGGGGTTGAGCGGAGAACCAATAGCATTGTCGAGGCGAGGAGCAATGTTGCTAAGCCTAACAGCCAGCGCAACAGCGGTGGAGCAGAGCAGAGCGGAGCGGGCAGGACGGGCGGGGCGGGGCGGGCCGTGGGCTGTGGCTCTGGCTCTGGCCAGGCGCAGCCGTTGCCGCGCGCGCGCGCCTTGACCCGCGCGGGCGTGCCGGCCGTGCGCCAGTCGATATGAGCGCGCGTGCGGCGACGGCGGCAGCGGCGGCGGTAGCCGGCGTCTATTGATCAGCGTCGCGGTGGAGGCGGCGCGGGCGGCGTACGCGCGCGGCACCCATTCATGCGCGATGAGGCGGGGCCGCTGGCCGCGCGGCGCGACGCGACGCGGATGGCGAAGTTCTGGCGCGGGGGCGGCGCGCGGGGGCGGGGCGCGGAGGCGGGGCGCGGTGGCGGGGCGCGGGGGCGGGGCGCGGGGGCGGGGCGCGGTGGCGGGGCGCGGGGGCGGGGCGCGGGGGCGGGAGCGCGGGGGCGGGGCGCGGGGCGGGGCGCGGGGGCGGGGCGCGGGGCGCGGGGCGCGGGGGCGGGGCGCGGGGGCGGGGCGCGGGGGCGGGGCGCGCGGGCGCAGGGCATGGGGGTGGGACGCTGGCGCGGGGCGCGGGGGCGGGGCGCGGTGACGGAGCGCAGTGGCGGGGAGCGGGGGCGAGGCGCGGGGGCGGGGCGCGAAGCGTGGCGCGGGGGCGTCGCGCGGGGGGAGGGGAGAGTCCCAGACTGCGATGGAGACACACTCAAGGCAAGAACAGGGGGGATGTTGGATTGGTTGGTTGGTTGATTAGTGATTCCGGGCGCGTCAATTGCTAAGGTCATTATTCCCGTACGTTTAGTGCATGTTCTATCGCGGGAAGTGGCGGTGATCCACCGTCGGCAAAGGGCGCTAAGTGCGGGGAGATGGGAGGAGGGGAGGACAACGATAGAAACGGCTGAGGAAAAGAGGAGCAGACTGAAAGGAACAGGTTGAGGCTGGTCGAGGCACAATAGGCTTTCAAATACTCATTATACATAATGATTTTGCGAAATAATTAATGTACAAATATTTCTCAACAAATTAGAGTTGAGCATTTCCTTTATATGTTTTAATATTCGTGTAGCATATTTTTTACTTCATTCATATCTTCATACTTGGTTTGGAAAATATTCTTTAGAGCATTTTATTTTAATAGATTAGTAAAAAGAAAAATAAATCACTTTACTACTATTTGAACATGAACACTGTGAAGAACGAGATGCTGGGTAAAATAATATATTATCCACTCTTACATTGTCATAGGTCCCTCTGTAACATTCTATTCCTCGCACTGACACTGCGACAGAGTTTGAATAAGAATTAGTTTGTGCACACTTTCCTTAAACAGATACAGAGTGTTTTTTTTGAAAATTAGTTAAAGGACCATACGTAGCTGCCAGATTACTTCCTACAACTTCAGCGTTTTACATTCATTCTATTCTCACAATTGTATTTATAATAATTAAACTTTGCTATAAAAATTCAATTTCGAAACTTATTTATATTTTAATTTTTAACGATATCAGAACACGTGTTGTTAGACGACCGTTCTATAATTGGATGGCACAGAATTGCCGAGATTCTTTTAGAAGTAAAAACTGGAGGTTCGGATACAAGAACATGAAAACTTCACACGATCTTCCGAAACAAGGGCGTTCGCTGCTGTCGTGCAGAAAATTGGAAATGAATAATTTAAGCGGTAAAAATAGAAAATCGAAAATAGAGTTTTACACAACATCTGTTCTAAAATTGAATGGACACAAAGGGCAAAGTTGCTTGAGTGTCAACTCTATATTTGAGAAGGTGGCTAAGAATCAGTATCTTAACATACCTTAATATAACGTTCGCTGTCAATCGTAACATTTATCAATAAATAATTAATCTCGTGGGTAACAACACGAAAGAAGAAATATAAATCATAGAATTGCAATCCGAACACTGGTTCAATCATAGTTCTCAATTATGTGTGACTGGCTAATGACGTATTTGCGAATTTAATGAGTAACATGATTTATTTCGTTCACATAAGAAACAGTGTTTAGATTACGTAAAAATGATTATATGATACATACAAATTATCATTAGAGTAATAAATGCATCATAAAAGAAAGGCATTATCTCGAAAAGTTCCTTTACGCGAAAAGAGGAAATTATATGTAAACAAAGACTGGCCTTAAAGCCACTCTAGGATTGAACTATATATCCTAGTTTAGAACGGATTCACTTCCTTATGAAAACAGTAAACAAAAAGATTGTAAACAGAAAGTAAACTAAAACAAAGCCAATTATGTCAAATTCAAAATTTGCGAGAATAGATGTACAATGCATTTAAAATAATACATAATAATTTTAGAAATTCAGAACAATATATAATACTAATGAAATAAGAATGTAACTACCAACTGTTCGTGAACATCTATTACATTCACTCACATATTTCTTAATTAGTTTTCTAGAAAAAGAAACAATCTTTAAGAAAATTAGTTTTGACCTTCATTGTTCCGTCAGAAGGAATTCTTTACGAAATTGTCAATATTATAGAAACACTGGTCATGTATATGAAGTCGCAAACAATCTTTTCTTCTAAAAGAAAATCATTACTACATGTGTCACAACTATTAAAAATAAAAATCAGATAAGCGGATGTTTTACATTCAAATTGACATTTTTCAAAGGTCAAATTCAATAGCTACCTCTTGAGGGAGTGGTAGTGCTAAAAGCTTGAAAAAAAGTTACAAATATCGATTAACTTCTCCATTTTGGACGGCTAACTTTTCTCAACAAAGTTAACTGTTTAGGTAGAGAACTCCGGAGGGAGTTAGTTCACACAGTGTTTCCGGCAAAAAGCGACACAGATAGTCCCTCACATGCAGGAGTCTGTGTCCTGTAATAGATTTGTCCTTCATAACGATACAGGCATGGCGCACGACACGAGTTACAAGCATAGAGCTGGCACAGAAACTGATAAGTGAAGTTATACATAAATTTAACCCGCTCTACATGTATTTATTTTTTCCCGTTTAATATTTAATATACAGCAATGAATTTTGGTTCTCTCATTTAATGTTCCCTCATTGACGATTCACACAATGATTATTAAAGAAATCTTTTAAAGTAATAGTACAAGAGTAGTAGAGGGGGATGAAGTAACGTTAAAGCAGTATTGAAAATGTAAATGTAGAAATGCAGCGCAATAGCCAAGTGGAGTAAAATCCAGGTGTTCCTTAAATATTCCGAACAAAAAAGATCATGCAAACAAACACATTTTTCAGACAGTTTTGTGCAATTGGTTACCTACGAAAACTTTTCGTTTTTGAGAAGACACTAATACTTCGCTATCTTGGGGCGGGTGTGTCTGCCTCTGTCTATCTCCGTGTGTCTCTGTGTGTCTCCGTGTGTCTCCGTGTGTCTCCATGTGTCTCCATGTGTCTCCGTGTGTCTCCGCGTGTCTCCGCGTGTCTCCGCGTGTCTCCGTGTATCTCCGTCTGTCTCTTTCTGTCTCTCTCTCTGCCTCTCTCTCTGCCTCTCTCTGTCTTTGTCTGTCTCTGTCTGTATGTCTGTCTGTCTCTCTCTGGCACGCCGCCCGTCCTGTCCTCAACCTTGCCCTGCGTCACACAGCAAGTCTAGGAAGAATGAAGCCCTGGTGAATTGGGAATTACATTTAACTGAAAAGACTTCTTGTGCTGCAGCGCCGACTGGAGGAGTTACAACAAAATGAATGGCATGAAAACCTTCTCCATTAAAGAACACGTAGATGTGCCAGCTTTAATGGAGATCAGTCAAATAGTATCGCAATTTATCGATCTCGGACTAACCAACATTAATTTTTATTTATACAGATTATAAGACTCTGTTGACAGTGCTCCCCCTACAACTGAATCAAAGCAAGATAAGATGGTGGCACGCACAACACTTGACTTCACTTATTTTGGTAGCATTGCCAATATACTCTTACGATATTTAATGAATTTGTGCTTGAACCTAATTTATTGCCAGCCGCAATCATTATTTTACAAAATGAACAGATCATTAAATGATCATTTCATTCTGTAATAATTACCAGAGGCATAGCTACGTCCTCGGGGCTCTCGAACATAAAGTCCAAATGGAGTCCATTGCTATTGCCAACTTCATTGGGGCGGCGAGCATCCTCTTCAGCGACCCTCGACTTCGGGGGCCCCGTTGCCGCATACCGGTTGCACTAGACCCTGATAATTACTGTAAACGATATTTTATCAGCTAAGAAATCACGAACTAATTTAATAATGTACTACGCATCGATAAGCATATACTATATTCTTTCATTCAGCATTCAGAAATGAGATCTAGTTTTAAATGATACTTTATTACACACTAGTGAGAACCCGTCAAAATTTGACGGTGAGATCTGAGATAAATGTAAAATACTGTGCCCAGATGTTCACAATATGTTGCATTGTTTGAATCTCCAGGGTATAACGAAGATATTCTGTGATGTGGAGTTCACAAAATTTAGAACACGCATGGCCCATGACCAGGTGGCAATGCAATATGACTCACGTATTGCAATAATACACGAAATGACACAAAAGAAAGAACACTATTATACTGATGGATATTATTTCTACAGATTTTTGATGTGTCATCATCTCTATAAACAAATTTGATTTCTTCTGGCATATTGCTCGAAGGTAAACTTATTTTCCCATTTAAGCAACTCAGAGTAAACTCGTTTGCAGAATTTCTCTCGCATGGAATGTACAAAGCAGAACAAAACTGACATTTCATAGACAACGACCCAACAGAAATGACCTCACTATCACGACACCTACGCTGACTTTATCTTTCCATGCGTCCAGTTAATGTACGTTTGCGTCTTTTGGGGCGCGTGGGCAACGATTCGGAATTCGACAAAACCTGTGAACAACTTCACTACTTCAGTACAACCGAGCAAAACCCATTGTCCGAATGTTCTCTACAAAATGTACCACAAAAGCAAATATATGCAAACTGTCAACGCCACAATGCAATTATTACACTGAAACAAAACCTTGACAAATTGTAAACAAATTTCAACAATCAAAACAAAACATCAAGCAGCGCCACCATGAAGCAGCGTGAACTCGCATCTGTCGTTTCATATAATCGATTTTGAAACAGCCACCCTTTGGAAGAAAACAATTGACTATTGATAAGCGTACTATTAAAGAATGATTTAATTAATTAATTTACACCGTAAATGTTGGTGAATCAACACAAACAATATCTGATAACACATATAAGGATAACATTCTTTCATTTAAAGGAAAAAATACTACAATCGGTTCAGTAGAAGCTCTAAACGAAGCCATAGCAGAATACCTTATTTTTTTTAAATATATAGATTACGAAATTCGCATTTCTGATGTTGTTTCGTGCCATAAACTGTTAGAGTAGCCAGTGCATTTACTTTGCGCGTAGGTCCTCTACCTAAATTTCCTCTAAGTTATCAACTCAAAAACGGTGTATTTGTCTTGAAACATCATTGCAAGTATTTTATTCGGTAATTACACTATCATGAAAATAAGTGGGGAAGACGATCCTCGCTTCTCTCCCTTGAGAAACCGCCAGTGCCACTGCTCCTCTTTTCGGCCCCTAAATGCAATGCAGTTACAGTACGTCGACATGTCTTTCTCCAGCTCGGCATTTTTGAATTGCGCACCCGGATGTAGAAAATAACCATAGTTTTCCCGAAAAAGAAAAGTTTCGACGGGAAATTGATTGCACTAAACTTCATGAAATAAGAATAAGAGTTTGCATGGTCTTAGTATAATTATCGAAAATCTGTTTCGATAATAAACATTTGTTCGAAAACTTTTTCTCAAAACATACAAAATTTAATTTAAAATTGCTCATATAAAAATGAAAATTTAGCTATTAAATACAGAGTCGCCGACCTGGATGGCCGAGGTGGCTAAGAGCGAGTACCGACTCAGCGCTTCGGTCCGAAGGGTCGCGGGTTCGAGTCCCGCCTTGGGCATGGCTGTTTGTCCCTTGACTTTGTGTGTGTGTTGTCGCGGAGGGCCTCGCGTTCTGCTGACCCCAGATCAGAGGAGCCCGCAAGTGTTTGTCTAGTGTATGGTCGAGTATGCGTCCCTTCGGGACGTAAAGGACAACCGGCTGTCGGCTGAATAAAAGCCCTAGGAAAAAAAATACAGAGTCACAGGAACATAGTGCAGTTATGTAGTAGGCATATTTCTAATTCGACGTTGAATTTGCGTAGGCACGTTTCCATTGATCTACAAAGAAATGAGCAAGAAGGACAATAATTCCCTGAATGTTTAAGCTGTACGTAAAAATACAATCTTAATCTGTAGTTAAGTCATGGAGAAACATAGCAGAATAAAATGCTCAGCAAGTTGTTTTCAGTTGATCACAATCTGTTGATTACATTTTCACGTTAGACACACTAAATCTCTTGGAACAAACAAAGCAAAACTGTATATTGACAACACTACACAAAATTCAACAAATACGTGAACAAAATGGACGTTCAAACTAGCTCCAAACATCATACTAGCTGACAATGCTGAAAGTGTTCCGACTTTACACTCCTCAATGTTACCAAATTCACATAACGTACCGAATTAATATCTAGATAGACAAAAAATTGCAATGAAGACACATCATTTACCATCACACGAGGACCGAGACCTGATCACCTGACCTACTTTCATAGTAAAGCCAAAAACTACAACGTGCTTCAATGACTTACACAATGCACGTGATGTAGAGGGTAATGTGGGAAATGGATCGCCTTCAAAGACAAACACACCAGATACTGCAGAAGTGGGGAAGTAGGTTAAACCCGCCCGCGTGTGTCACCGCAGCGCCGGCAGCGAGGCCTCCTCGTTCGGAGCAGCGGAGCGTTGCGATGTCAAGGAGAGCCCCCATGCGCCATGACAAGCCCGTTGGCGAGAGGGGGGTGGCGCGCCATTGTGACGGCCGCTTTCAACCAGAAGGGCGGCAGAAGTGAGCAAAGTGACAATGAGCCAGAACAGCAGCAGCAGATGATGATGACGAGAAACATCACTTGTAATAGTTTTATTTTATATTGCTATGTTGATGCCTTTCTCCTTTGCGGTGATAATGTATGCAAATGAATACGAAACAACTAAACAGAACTGAACCTGAAGCAAAACTGCACCATATTGGGATGAAACTGAACCAAATTGGAATGAAACCAAACAAAACAAACGAAATTGACATAAGTATGATCTGAAATTGAAATGAAAGTGAACTGAAAAGAAACCGAACCAAACAGAAAGAAAACTGGACTAAAATGTAAAGAAACGGAATTGAAAAAATAACCGAAATGAACATGAAACTGAAATAGGTTATAACAAAATTAAACTGAGCCAAAACCATATTAAACTGGATTGAAGATTACTAGGAGTTGCGAAGTATGGTCGACGATTGATCTCGTAAAAACTATATTATCAACGTTTTGTCTTTAGTGAGGTATACCTTTTGGATAGGTCTCTGCTTCATAACTAAACTCTGAAGAGATCCATCCAGACCGGACGAAATGTTTGTTAAAAAAAACATCTGAGTTCATGATTTGTTTTATGTGTTCATTTCTGTGTTTTATTAAAAAAAAACATCTGAGTTCATGATCCACCAGGACGTTCTACCCACTCAATGATATTTCTAATGATGGCCTTCTCCCTCCCTTCTGTAACGTCTCAACCGTCAGAATCACAGGTAGGTCATCGAATTCTCGTAGAGGCTTATTCTTATCGGAAATAAAAGTATTTCTCAACAACAAAAATAACAATTTAATGACAAGGCTTACAGGTTCACAAGTCATATTAACTTCTCCAAACACTGAGATCTCACCAGCGGGGCACCGCCCCATCCGAGACAAGCTCTAAGCTCCCGACCGGTCTCCCGGCATTTGCGGTAGTGCAGTGCTTGTAAGGGTGTTAAGTAAGGGATGAGGACGCAACAAGGAAGAGAAAGGAAAGATCTTGCGCGGTCCGTGGTCCGTTTGTTAGGGTACTGCTCCGATATTCGCTTGGTGTTGATCGGAGAAACCACGGAAAACTACCTATCAAAGCAGCCACACGCTAGAATTCTCATCCAGACAGCGGCTGAATTCGACCTAGGTATGCAGCTAATGTGTCGAAAATCCTGCCACCGTCGGAACTCGAACCTTAGGACCTCTAGGTCAGAGGCTAGAAAGACATCCTTTAGTTAGTCCGGTTGCTCAAACTGGCACTATCACTTGTACAATGTTTTGCTATGATGACAACATTACACAGGTTAAAATGGTTTGGTCCTCTTCAATCTCCGGAACAGGTGTTGGTTTTCCAGCAATTGAAGAATTCAGCATTTTCATGTAGATGAAGCCTTTCTTCCTTTACAAGATTCCTGTGGATATCAGCATTTATTACATACCATGGTGCGTTTACCATTTCTCGCAGAACTTTGTTTTGGTAAGTTTGTATTATTTTGATATTGCTATCTTCCGCACATCCTCACAGCTGAATTCCATACAGCCGTACGGATTTAAGTATCTGATTATATATTAGTGTTTTATTATATAACGATAAGCTGGAATATCTTCCTATTAGCCATTTATAATGACGAACTTCTATATTGAATTCTTCCTTTTATTTCTTGACATGTTCTTTCCATTTCAGTTCAGTGTCCAATGTCATACCCAAGCATTTATTTTCATAAGGAAGTAAGGTGGAAACAAATGCCAACGTGGCTGCACCTCGTGGTCGGCCTGGCTGGAGCGGCTCCCCTTGAAGCGGGCGCGCGCCGGCGCTGCCGTGCGCCTGGCCGGCCTCCGCCCCTGGCCGGCAACCCTGCCCCGCTGACCGAGTGGCTGAAAGGGCGCGTGGCACGCCACGCAGCGGGCAAATGGCTCGGAGCGGCACTCGGCGCCCGCTTGCCCGCGGTCGCGCTCGCGCTCTCCCAGCCCCGCCTCGCCCAACGCGGTCGCGGTGCGAACAGCATCTTCTTCCATACCTAACCGGGCAGTTGGTGACTGTGTGGAGGGGGTGGATTCTTATGGATTTGCTGAGTGATCATGGAATGCTTAGATGAAGTGGTATTTATTTATCATTATCACCTATTAGATTGGAAAAGGAATATATTCGTTCAATAATGGGGAAGTGAAGTAATATTAAATACATTGTTAATATGAACCCGTTATATTTTTTGACAATCATATAGTAATAAAGACAGCTATTTCACTTGTGCTTATATTTTTTTGGTTCATTCAGTTTAAATATTAAGTAGTATAGTATATTCAGTTTAAATATTAATATATAATGTTCTATGTAATGATATTTATACGCGCGCTATCCATCTCGGCTTTAACCTTTCAGAGGATGCATTTCGAAATATCTAGTCTTAGTTCTTACAGACATCAAAATAGAAGTATGTATTTTAAATTTCACGTTCAGTGGTTGTGGCTCAGCGTTTATATGACGGTAGGTCAGTTTGTGTTGATATAGATATATTATATATTAACGATACCTCAGACATACAATTAAAAATAACCTTCGGATATAATCCACGCGAATTATGTGTCTTTGAACCCGCTCGGTTATCAAATTACCCCAGTAGCTTCAGATTGTTTAAATCTGCAACTTACTCTGTCAGAGCAGCATGAAAGTTACAATGTAAGATCTCTAAGGTTTTGATCCTATTGGTTCAAAGATAGGGTTTCAGACATTCCAACATTCTCAGATTGCAAAATCACAGAATATTAAATTATAGCATTTGTAATCTTCCAAAACATCGTATGCATTCATAAAAGATTGGTCCCTTAGTAATAGGGATTTCCTAATGTTTTCTCTATTCCTAGCAAACCATTGAAAGGCTACGGAATTCTTGGTGGTTTGGTATTACTTACAACAACAAGGAAAACAAATTACAAGGATTTACATGGAATTTGAACCCACAACCCTCGTGCCAAACAGTCACCGTCGCACCATACGGCCAATGAAGTCCGAAATATGTCAATCAGCAATCAGATTGTGAATATGCTACGATTACGAAAATCTCGACAGATTGTCCCTTGCCGGATCTCATGCTCTAGTAGGGGAAGAACATCGCCACGTCTCGAAATATAACATGCACCACACTTACGGACCCGGAAACACGAAAGAATCGGCGGATTGCGGAAGATTTATCCTCGTAAGCGAGCAAACCAGCCATCAAGAAGGTCACCGGAGGTGGCGCGCGCAGGCTTCCACCCTCGGCGCTGAGATGATTTGAATTGCGATCGCATCCCCTCGCACGTCTCTTTTCTCTGCAATCGCGCAGTCAGCGAGCTGCGCAAGCGACAAAAGCGAGTCAGGAGGAAGAAGAGGAAGAAAAAAAAAGAGTCGTCCTGATTCGAAGTCCGCATCGGGGCTCGTAAAGAAACAAAGGACGCGGGACGACCGCATTTGGGGAATCCGGTCACGGAGGCTGCGCGGAGGGATAGGTGGGTTAGAGGTGAGTAGGGGCGAGGCAGGAGGAGGAAAGGAATGGACAGGATGCGATAGTGAGCGAAGAGGATAGGGTGAAGCAGAATGAGAGTATAGGACAGAGAGATGTGGGGAATAGTATGGCTCTGTAGGCAGAAGCAAAGCGAAGAGGAGGGGGGTGCAAGAGAAGGAACGGAACCGAATGAGATGGTGGTGGTGGGGGAATGGACAGGGAGGGGCAAGAGGGGAGGGTAGTGGCGAGGAGGGACAGGAAACTGTGAGGAGGGCGGGGTGAAATGAAGCAAGATCGAGCAGAGAGGAGAAAGTGGAGGTGGGGGAGGGGCAGGATGCGAAGTGGCATGGCGGGATGGGGACGGATGAGGAAGGACAATACGGAGCGGAGTGGACTACTCGTAGCAAATGGAGAAATGGAGTGGGGTGGAACAGAGAAGAGCAGATGATGGCGGGAACAAAGTGGGCAAGGGAGGAGTGACGCGAGGCAAAGAGGTTCGAGAAAGGACGATACGGAGCGGGGTGAAGGAGGTCAGAGAGGATTGGGGGGGGGAGTGAAGCGGGGCGGAGAAGAGAGAAGATGGAGGTGGGTAGGACATGAACAGGCTGGACCCAGAAGAGGCACGACGAGGCAAGGAAGGTCATGAAAGAACGGTACGGCGCGGGACAGAGAAGAGCAGGGAGAGATGGAGCGGGGCAGAGTAAACCGGGACAGAGGAGAGAGGAGAAAGAGGCGAGGAAGGCGTAGACAGGAGGGCATGGTGTGGCGGCGAGGGGCGAGAAAGGACAATATGGGGCGAGATGGAGCAGAGCAGAGAGGAATAGGGCGGGGCAGAGTGAAGGGAGCAGGACGGACGAAAGGGGCCTTGGCTGAAAGGAGAGGGTGGGGGCGCCAGCGCGGAGGCAGCCGTGTCGCATTAATCGCGCGA
Source organism: Teleogryllus occipitalis (assembly GCA_011170035.1). Classification (NCBI taxonomy): domain Eukaryota; kingdom Metazoa; phylum Arthropoda; class Insecta; order Orthoptera; family Gryllidae; genus Teleogryllus; species Teleogryllus occipitalis. The sequence continues at coordinate 142,477 of BLKR01003109.1, forward strand.
ATAGAGACACGCGGCGTCGAGAAGGACAGAAGGTCGCATTGTTTGCGCGGTCCCTAGAGCAGCAGCGGCTCCTGCTGTGAACGCTCGCCGTGTGAGAACTCTCAGAATGGAAAATCGTGTGTGGTCAATGCTTAGCATCGAAATTATTGCTTATGCCAGGGACAGATTCCGAAAGTACTTTTTGTGAGAGATATTTTTAAATAATATTTCAAGTATTATGATAAAGTTCACTACAAATATCGTAAAGTTTATTTAAATTGAGTAAATTTAAAACAATTTTGAATCGAGTATTTGAGATGTGCAGAATAAATGAAGGAACTGTATTTTCTTGTAATAGATATTTATGATGCGAGTGATAAAAGTGAGATTTTATTTTGCTCGTGGGATTGCGCCAATCGGCATATCAAGCTCGTGTCACAATATTTCCTATTCGTAAAATAAAATGACACTTTTACCATGTGTGCAATACATTACTTTTTTAGACAGCCTTAGTGGTTTTCATTTTATTTTAATTCATGTATACAAATCACTTAATAATACATTAAGGTCAGTTGTAGCTGATGCGGTCAGAACAGAGTATTTTTTCTTTGATGCTTTCACAGATTTATCTGAACACTTGAGTATCGTCTCTTTTTTTAGCCCTTTACGCATGGTCTAAAAGAGACGCTATTACTAGTGGCTGTAGAAAAAAATCATGTTTACTCAACAGAATCGAATTGTGTATCTTTCTTTGGTATACTGTGGCGCAAAATTTATGTATCATACTTTACGTCTGTTGGATATAAATACTACATTAAAACACTACAAAAAATGAAAATTATAATGCATTACTAACCCCTGTAACATATTGCTTTGAATTTACGCGAAATATAAATTCTGATTTTGTAATACGCAAGAAAAAAATACTCATCTTGAACTAGAAAGAGAAACGTTTTGAAGTTAATCTGACTAATGTTCTTTTCAGCAATCGATAAGAAAATGTGGAAGTCGATAATATGCATATCTTAAATATAAATTAACACTTTTTTTTAGAACGGTTCGCAGGGACAAACAAAGTACACATCACGAAGAGTTAAATATGCAAGGTATGGAATTTGTGAAAAGGAAAAAAATTAAAGAGCAGTGAAGGCAACTGAATGTGTCACTGACGTTTTGAGAGATAATTTTTAAACTATGCGCAAATAGAAAGGGGGAAATCGTCGGTGTCTTGCTGACCTCCATGCCAAAGTCCAAGTACAGAGCTGGCACATATGCAAGAGCAAATGACCCGAAGCTGCAGCGTTAGGTCGGATGTGACAGCGGAGGAACGGCTGGAGTTGTCATAGACAAGTGAAGCTATTAGGATTCACAGATGGTGCACCAACCGACAGCCACTGCACTGAATGGGGACACCAACCGAGTCGTGTACTGGGACAATGGGGTTCTGGAAGCAGAGTCTGTTGGAAATACGGCAGGCGAAGAAGTATAGAAATTGATACAATGAATTCAAATTCAGGTTGTTCCCATACAATTATACAAGAAATGCTAAGGAGGAAGGTAATGTTAATATGCTATTCCTTTGCAATATGAAGCTTCATTGCAATAGTGCCATGAGCCTGTCGTGAACGAGAAAAGTTTAATTTTAAACGGAAAATGAGGACTCCTCGACCACCCAGAAAGCATTTCTAATTATTTTAAAAACAGTAGTTGTAATCAAGACGATGGCTCTAGAAACTAGGGCATTTACTCTGAAATACGACTACAAAAATGTGCCATCAAAGTGTGGTGCGAAGTATATATCTGTATCACATACTATGAGGTCATAAGTATCCGAAACAAAATATTAAACCCCCTAATTTTTTTCGGTATACAATAAGAAAGCGGGTAACGCGCGCAGGGGTGGATGTTGCTTGGGCGGCCAAGGAAGCAAGCGGGGGCTTGGCCTGTTGGCGGCGGCGGTCCCGCCACGCGCCAAGTGGCGCGCTCTAAAATGCATGACCTTGTTACTCCCAGAGCGCGGGCCGGCGAGCGACCGGCGAGGCGAGTGCGGTGGGGTGGGGCGGCGCGCGGCGTTCAGGCCACTGCGATACACGGTGTGGAGGAGAGGGATGTATCGGTGTGGGGGAGGACAGAGTACAGAGGAGGCATTGTGGGGTGGCGAGAAAAGGAGCGGTGAACGTTGGAGCGATGGAATGCAGCAAAGCGGAGAAGAGAGGGGGGCGAGGGCCGGAGCGCGGATAAAGGAGAAATGGAATGGGACGGAGAAGGAAGGGCAGGGGCGGGATGAATTGTGGCGGAGCGGGGCGGGACATGAGGGATGACGTGGACCCGTATGAGAGGAAAGGATCTTCGGGTAAAGGGGGTGGACGGGTCAAGGGAGTAGGACGAAGGTGGAGGAGTGGCTATGAAGAGGGTGCAGTGACAGGGGGTGGGGCAACGGAGGAGGAGGAGGGAGCTTGGAGGGGGCATGGGACGCGGATAATAAGGAAAAGTCTGGGAAGAGGGACGAGAGTGGAAAGTAACCAAGGATGGAGGAGCGAGGGAGGAAAGAGACGAGATGAAGAGAGATTGGAGGGTGAGGGACGAATGGGAGAGTGGGGTTGTGAGGGGGGAGTGACGAGTCGGGGAGAGACAATAGTGGAGTGGGAATAGTGTGAGGGGAAGTGCTGTGAGGGGATGTGAGGGAAGAATGGTAAGGAAAGAGAGGTGAGAGGAGGGTTTAGCAAGTGAGAGAGGGGTAAGAAGGTAAGGGATGAGAGGGTAAGGGATGAGAGGGTAAGGGATGAGAGGGTAAGGGATGAGAGGGTAAGGGATGAGAGGGTAAGGGATGAGAGGGTAAGGGATGAGAAGGCAAGGGATGAGAGGGTAATGGATGAGAGGGCAAGGGATGAGAGGGTAAGAGATGAGAGGGTAAGAGATGAGAGGGTAAGAGATGAGAGGGTAAGAGATGAGAGGGTAAGGGATGAGAGGGGAAAGGGTAAGAGGGGAAGGAGTGAGAGGGGAAGGGGTGAGAGGGGAAGGGGCGAAAGAGGAAGAGGTGAGAGTTCCTGAATGTGGAAGCATGAAGAGAGAGGGTGGAGTGCGGCCAGACCGGCTGGAGCGGGACAGCGAGGATCCGCGTGCAGGCCGTCGGCGGGTAGGGCGATTAAGGGGCGGCGTTTAGCCCCGCTGCCCACGGCCTGAGCAGCGGGGGCGGCCGGGGCCAGGCGTGGGCGAGGGAGCGGCCGGGGCCGGAGCTCAATGGGCGGGAAGACGTACGGCGCTGCGCAGCCTCTCGCCGCTTTGTCCGGCGGTCGGAGGAACTCGGCGCGGCGGTCAGGAGGGCGGCGGCCGGGGAGGCGGCGATTATGGCAGGTGGGACGGCCGTCAGAGGGATGTGCATCCCAACCCCAAGAACAAGACATATGAATTTGCTTCAATTTTAAACACTCAAATATTCTCCTTTTGCCTGTACAACATAATTTTTACATAGTTTATAAATTGTTTGAATGATGTTCAAAAATAAATGTAATAAGGGCGTCTAGTACATTTAGTAAATACAACCAAAGTTCTGTTGTACATCCGGATATATTTTTCACTGGGCAAGGAATAATGAATTTTGAAAGCCAGTTATCTACATCAACACTGTAAAGCGAACCGCCTAACTATAATAGGTTGTTTCCGTTGTGATCTAATGCAGTCTCGTGGAACGTAGGTAAATAAAAAGGAGGAAAAAACATGACAATTGATTATTCTTTCTCATACATTACATAAAAGAGATATTCGACCTATTCGCAAATTACATAAGAGACGTTGTCTAATATACCTTATTGTGAGAGACTAAATAATACGTAGCAGTTGTGGTATAAAACGTAAGAATGGTGTATAAAGCTAAGACGCACTCTGTACATTAATGGTATTGAAAATCTGTTTCTCTACCTGCCTACTGCCACCAGAGATTGCATCAATGCAACCGGAAAATCTTTATGAACCGTTAAAGAACTACAATGAGACGATTGATGACGAGAACATTATAAATCTCACACCCATTTATATAATTAAAAGAAAAGATGACAGTTGGTGCCGGAATGATAATTAGCGTTTTTGTCATCTAATGAACGGACAACGTAAAACGATATTGGAAATGTTTGCCAAATGTAAATAATTATTAAGAAGGTAATCAATAGTATGTGCGAGTATGAAATAATGTTTTATCACAATTGTTACGGCAACAATAACCACAGCAAAAAGTAAATAACGAAAATGTTTGCTTCGAGTGTTCCAGCTATAGGATGAATTTCTCATCTATACCCTTCGGAGAGGAACCAGATATTCAACAATGTAACCAACATGACTGCTCTCTGCAAGGAACGGTGAATTTACTTCCTATAATAGTTAATGCCTTATTTTATGTGGCGAGACTCAGGCCACCAAGCCTGCTCTTCCATCTGACCACGCAAAGTTTGCTACACTCCTTTTACCATCTATCAGAGAAAGAAAGTATTACTCGGGCGATGAAACAGGCGAGGTTGAATTTCTCAGAGGCTTCTTTTAGGCTTGAGGATCTTTTACTTGCAGCAATCTACAACTTGGGACTGCCGGATTTATTTACCCTCCGAAGGAAGGCGTACGAAGGATTTTTTCGCTCTTAAAAATCCACGGCTTCGATCTTAACGAAACAGGCGATGTTGAATTTATTTCAGAGGCATCTTTTAAGCTTGAGGATATTTTACATGCAGTACATCTACACCATGGGACGGTCGACTTTACTTCCCTCCGAAGAAAGGTGTACGAAGGATTTTTTCGCCCTTAAAAACTCACGAACATGGGTATTACAGTCCGATACGCTAACCGTTATACCATCGAAACCGCAAACACAAACTGCCAACATTATAAGCACAGATCGAACAGCTTCTTGGGTTTCAAGGGGCCACAGTAAAAAAGGAGTCTCGTTCGAAATGGCGCTTTATACGCATCCTGGAGGGGAAACGGAGGCGCGGAAGAACGTTCAGAGGCGGCGTTAGAGCGCTCCTTGAGTCAAACCAGCAGGAATATCTGAGAAGGGGGGAGGGTTGGCGAAAATGGTGAGGAGGTCGGGGGGGGGGGGAGGGGGGGGGGCGAGCGCGGTGGGTGGAAGTACGAGATGAGTTCCCAGAAACGCAGTGGAGGTCGAATCGATGCACGCAGAGGGGGAGATGGCTTCCGTCAGTAAGCCCTCCAGGAGCGGTTGGGAGGTTGAAATTCGGAATTCTCCACGAGAGTCGAAAACATGGAGACTATAGACGTACGCACGTGGAATGCTGCTGATGACCATGGTCATGATGAGTGCGTGTCTCCATTATGTCCTCAGACGGAAATTAGATAAAAATGGAAATTTGGTAAATGTAGTTGTACAGAAGTGTATAAACGTGCTAATACTTTTGTGTGTTGATAAAGAAAAGTGAATCTTGTAGATTGAAGTATTGATTTCTAAATTGCGAAAAAAGCAACATATTTTAAAATGTGATCAATTTGATATTTTAAAATATTGTGATACTTTTTTAATTTAACATCGAAAGTGGTTCATGACGCATTTGGATGCTAATTAAATAACATACGTGTATGTTTTATCCTGATGAAAGGTGGTTAAAACTTGGAAACACAATTAAATTTTCTGACAATTTTGATTTCTTGAACGCCTCAGTATTAAATGTTGAAGTCAGAAAGTATTGTCGACGATTATCTGAAATACTGAAAATAAAAACGTGTTGTACTGTTTATACAAATGTAGAAAACAATATGTTTACGAGTTCTTTTGAAAATGCTATTGCCAAAATTAAAGCAGTACGGTACTTCTGGTCTCCCAAAATCTTCTACACACTATTTTAAAATTTGTATTTGTCTACATTGTTAATAGTCTAAAATTCTTTCTTGTTGTTTTCATTCCCTCTTCCCCTTCCCTTCTGCTTCCCACTGATGAGACCTGACGTAGTGTCTAACTCTCACTCTCCTCTCCTATTACGAGGCCACCTTAGTATTGAGCTTGGCCTTCGACTAAGTTTTTGGCTGGTTGTGGCACCTTTCGTTGTGTCTTGTTCTTTTTGATGTGTTCTCTCGTTTTTAATATTTTTAAATTCAGAATTATTACACAATTTTTGTGCTGTTTTCTAAATAATGATTGCTGTAGATATAAGGAGAGTATTTTGTATTCTTGTGCTTTGTACGACGTTATTAAATATTTACTTAAACTTCAAATAAAGAAAGCTCCACCTGGACTGTAAATCTTGATTTAATTTGCATATAATTTATTTCTATTTTTATTGTATGTTTGCCTTGACCTAAGATGATTATTTCAAAATTTTCTTAGACCTGTTGTTACTCAGTCTTGATTTTATGTGATCTATTCTACCTGAGAATGCGATCAATGAGCGTCACGAAACTTCATGTGGTTCTAATGTGATAAGTTCAATAATTTTTTTGTTTGGAAAATCTGTTATTTTGATTGGCTAAAAAATAAGGATACCTCTGATTAAGTTTATAATATAAATGGCTGATAATTTTGAATATACGTTTTATGGAGTTGAAATTTAATTTTGAGAATACACTGTAATATAATACATGAAATTAAAAAAAACTGTACCTATTTCAAATAATATTATTTGTTGTTGTTGCTGTTGTTTGAATTCCTAAATTTATTTATTATTATTATAAGAATATAATAAAAAATTAGCTCCAGTTAACAATTATTTTTGTGCCAAAGAGTTCTTGGGACATGGACAGGAAGCTTCGAATCATCACAAATGTCGAATATCACAGAGCAAAGCTAGGTTGCCAAGCCTATACGAGGGAGAAAGCAAAAACCGTCAGCAAGCCCTACCCTTCACCAGTCATATAAGCACAGAGGTGGTTTACATTTGCCTTCAACTTCATGACGGATGGCTAGGCGAACATGAAGTGTGAACGAGAGGACCTAAAAACGAGTGTCAAATATAATGTATAATGTTCAGTTAAAATGCTGGATAGTATGGCAAAGCCACATACGTCATAATCACTTGGCGAGGACATCCATGCGCTAAGCGGGCCTCGAACACGCAATCGCCGGTTGCGAGGACTTCCACACAGCGCCGTGCCCCTGGGCCACCGTTTTGGACTTGGAGCACGTGCCCTCATGTGAATAAAATGCAAAATCACACGAATGGTTTCATTGGGAGGGTTCATGTTCAAATGAAGGTTTCTAGGAAAGTTGTTTTCAATTGAATTATGCCTACTGCGTTCGAACGGGACTTCCTTAGCTTTGTAAGCACTTAGCGGCATGCACCCAAGTACTGTTTCCCGCTGTTAAGCCATGCTTATTGTAAGTAAGTGCGTTTCAGATGTAGTTTGTGTCCTTAACATAGAAACCTTGCACGGCTCCAAATCAGTAGTACAGTGAGCGGCGATCCGCTTGCCACCGCAGTGTATTGGAGATCCGAGGAGCATTCCGAAGGATCAAATCTTCTGCAAAAGTACAAATTTATGTAATGTATAGAAAGTATGTAATCTTGAGTGAAAATTGAGTCTGCGAGGAATTTCAAGATAATGAAACGTGAAAAAGTAAATGATGAAGATTTACATATTTTGGGATCATAAGGGCATACCATATAATTTTTCGAGTTCTATCATTATATCGTAAAATTTGGCTATGAATTTTTCTTTACTTAGTGGAAAAAGTATTGTAAAGTATAAAGCACGTAGTGTCGACTTTACTACTGATCTTAACAACAACAACAACAACAACAACAACAACAATAATAATAATAATAATAATAATAATAATAATAATAATAATAATAATAATAATAATAATAATAATAATAATAATAAAGCAGTTTTCAAAAAATGTTAATTCTAAATACAATTGATATAAAGATATTTCTAAAACGTCATCTCCAGTTTATACATTATAAGGAAAAAACCTCATCTATTCATGCACTATGAAGAAATAAACTCGCTTGTAGGATCACGTTTTCTAGCAACCTGAAATAATGTGAAAGTGGTTGACGGGAACGAGGGCGTTAGTGGGATAGAGGGCAAGAGTGGGAGAGAGAGGGGGAGAGTTAGGGGGAGAGAGGGAGAGGGTGGTGAGAGGGGAAGAGAGGGGGTGAGGGGAAGAGGAGAAATGGGAGATTGTAGAAGAGAGGGAGAGAGAGAGAGAGAGAGAGAGAGAGAGAGAGAGAGAGAGAGAGAGAGAGAGAGAGAGCGTTGGTTTGTCGGGGCTAACACGGGCGACACGAGCGACGTGGGCGGGGGCGGGGGCGGGTGGCGAGCAGCGTCGAGGCCCCTCGCGTGCCGCATGCGACGGCCAAGGCGGAGGCGGCGGGGCCGGCGGCGGAAACGAGGGGCGGGCGCCGCTTGAGGTGCTCGCGAGATAGCGACTGCCCGCCGCCGCCCACCCACGCCCCGCGTCCTGCGCTCCGCGCCTCGGTGGCCCGCTCACTTGGAGCGCCGGCGCTGGGCTGTTTCCCGCTCGTTTATCTCCCCTTTCCGTCGCCACCCACCACTCCTCACCAGTCACACCCCAATTCCCTGCTTTGCCGCTCTGCCCGCCACTTCCCGCCACTCTCCCCGCCCCTCTCCCCGCCCTCTCCCCGCTCCCTCGCCACTCTCCTCGCCACTCTCCTCGCCACTCTCCTCGCCACTCTCCTCGCCACTCTCCTCGCCACTCTCCTCGCCACTCTCCTCGCCACCACTCTCCTCGCCACTCTCCTCGCCACTCTCCTCGCCACTCTCCCCTCGCCACTCTCCTCGCCACTCTCCCGCCACTCTCCTCCCACCACTCTCCTCGCCACTCTCTCTCTCGCCACTCTCCTCGCCACTCCTCGCCACTCCCTCGCCACTCTCCTCGCCACTCCTCTCGCTCCTCGCCACTCTCCTCGCCACTCTCCCTCGCCACTCTCCTCGCCACTCCTCGCCCCTCTCTCCTCTCGCCACTCTCCTCGCCACTCTCCTCGCCACTCTCCTCGCCCCTCTCCTCGCCACTCTCCTCGCCACTCTCCCCGCCACTCTCCCCGCCACTCTCCCGCCACTCTCCCCCCCCCCCCCCCCGCCACTCTCCCCGCCACTCTCCCCGCCACTCTCCTCGCCCCTCTCCTCGCTACTCTCCTCGCTACTCTCCTCGCTACACTCTCCTCCGTGCTACGTTGTTCTCCACCAAATAGCTCGCAGACACGTCGGTCCCAGACGATTTGCCTCAAAAGTCCCTTTGCCTCAAGGCCTCTCCGGTCCATCGCTTCCAAGACAAATCTTTCCCCGTCCTATTTTCTTAATGACTACTCGTCGTGTCCCCAGATCTTCACATCATCTCAGTCTCACTCTCTCAGTCTCTCGCCCGCGTTACGTCGGTCCTCACCACGCCGCTCGCGGCCACATCGGTCCCAGACGCATCGCCTCAATGTTCCTTTGTCCCCCGACTCGAATGCTCCCAATCGCGACATTTCAAGGCAAGTCGCACCGCGTTGCATTGTTCTAATGAACGCTCGCCTAACAGTCCCGCAATTTTTACGTTTAGTCACGTTAACAGCGCTTCATAACTTAGCTTCATCACAACATTGCACCAGCCACGTCCCTCCTCGCTATCTTGCTTTAACGTTCATTCTTACCCCGGTTCGATGCTTCCATATTCCGTCGTTTCCCCGCCAAGCTGCATCGTCTCTTCGCCTTCAGCCCACCACTGTCAGGGCTTTCGCTGGCTTCCCCATCATATTACTTATCAGTCATTTCACTTCACTGCCAAATCGCTTCCTCGCCTCGTCGCTTCCGAGGTGTCTCTTATGCGGGTCGTCGTTTACCCACCACATCGCTGTCACTCCGTTGGTCTCCACCTTTCCTCTCCAATTCCTTACTAGTTGAGATGAGCTCTAAGGTAATATACCCGTTGTCTCTACAGCGACTCTGACCGCGAGGTCCTGGGGCTCAAGTTCGGCCGAAGGCAGATTTTTTAGACTAGCTAAATAGCCGAGTTGAATTCAACCGCTGCCTAGGGAAGAATTCGAGTGACCGGTGGCTCTGATTGGAAATTTTCCATGGTTTTTCCAATAAATACCAGACAAATGCAGGAGCAGTATACCAACAAATGGGTGACGAAACGCATTGAATATTTCCTTCTTCTTCGTTCTCTCCTCTTCCCTTACAGATACTTTTTACATTTACTGCACTGCACTACCACATAGGTCGGGAGTTTAAAACTTGTCCCGGCTGCGGCAGTACCCTGTCGGGGAGTACCAGTACCTGGTAGGGGAAAACTCACCGCAATCTGACATGTAGGTAAGCACCGGATTTCACCATCCACCTGGGAGTAACAGCGCCAGCTCCCGCGATGAAACATTCACTCTACGGACGGGATTAATGACCAAAGCAGTTAACATTGCCGGGAAACCAATCTATTCAATCGCATCCAATCTATTCTCACGTTCCTTCCAGCGCTTCGGCATTCCTCCTCTCCTCGCTGCCTCCTCTCCCAGCGACTCCGCTGCATCGCCGCCTTGCCATCTCGCCGCTCCCTCATCGTCCCTCACGGCCCCGCTGCTCTCTTCTTGCCCCCCAGTGGCTAGGGCGAGCGCAGGCAGCGAGTGAGCGGTCGCAGACACGGCTTATTCTGCGCCGCTGAAGGAAGTGTTACGCCCGGGAGGGAGCTAAACGCGGTCGCGGCACGATCTCATTTCCAAGTCAGGCAGCTCTTGTTTCTCCAGCGCAGGGAGAGCGGACGTGACACGAGCTGGAAGTAAAGACGACAGGCAGGCTCTTTACAGCAGATTTGGATTCCGGATACCAAGGTAGTACAACTTTCCTCTGAACTATTCCCTCGGAGCATCGATCCCTCGAGGTAGGTTTTCGAAAGGTCAGAACTCTCCCATTACAAATTCCAGCTCTATCTAATCTTGCAGGAACACAACTCGCACATGAAAAAATTGTAAAGGAAAGCCAGAAAGAGAGTTATTGATTTTAAAATCTGTGCTAAATTCATAGGTATCGAGTAATTTGTTTCCTTTACATAAGGTTCTCTTCCACTAAAACTACTGCCTTTTGGACATAGCTTTAATAATTATATAATGAACACGAAAAAAATGCTCCTTTTGAATTTATTGAAATTTCGTCGTGTGATCTACACTAAAAAACAAACGAACGATCTGTATTATTCACTGCCATGAGGATTTCAGTGATATGATGCAATAAGCATACATACTATTTTAATGATTATTTATCAAATAACGTCTGGTGAACTTGACATTTTGACAGTTTTATACATTTTTAAAAGTTTTCATTAATTATCAGTGAAATAATTTTTACAATTGAAATTCCAAACACGATCTTAGAAAGCTGAATATTTGATATGGAGAACCTAATAAATGCGTATACTAACCTCATAAAGGGAAGAATTTACTGATTTAAAACTAATTGCTTCAACACCCAGTGCTTATTAAATCATACTAAAGTACAGCTAATTTCCACAAATACTTATGGCAAAGTAAGTGGGTCAAGTTTGTATATTGCTCGTTGGCATCAAGCGCCATACCATCGTTATATTTTGCAAGATCATTCTTCACGTTGAAGCGAGATTGTATTTCAAGATCAATAGCCCTCACTGTCTCTCCAACCAGCCTCCGTCCCAAATAAACGCGAAATATTTTCACGTGCAAAACGCGCAAACTGCAAATGACGTGCCGTAACCTACGAGCCCTTCGATCTTGGCTGCAATGCGGTGTTCGGGGGCTAGACCGCCGGTAACTAACCCGCAGCGCCCATTATATTCCCCGACCGCCGAGCGGTGGTCCATTCGCTAAAGCGGCCGCCCAGAGCCCACTCTCACCGCTCGTCCGTCCGCCCGGGCACTGATTGAGTGACCGTTCGGAGGGAGGAGCGGGCGGACATGACGGGTGCTGTGGGGGTGAGGTTGTGTGGACGCGGTTGAAGGAGAGCTGACGAGAGAGAGGGAGTGAGTGAAGGAAAGAGGGAGAAAATGAGTGAGGTCGTGAGGGATGCAGGGGTAGTGAGGGCTGAGTGAAGGAGGGAGATGAAAGTGGGCAGTTAAGGGGGTGAGAGGTTAAGCGGTGAGCGATTAAGGTGATAAGACGACAGGTTGTTAGTTTGGAGGTTAGGGAACGTTTCTGAGAGCGAGTCGTTAAGAGGGTGAATTATGGCAGGAAGGGGCACGGGAAGTGGCGCGGCAAAACGTACCAGCGGTTGGACGGGAAGATTGGAGGGCGGTTTGGAGGGCGGTTTGGAGGGCGGTTTGGAGGGCGGTTTGGAGGGCGGTTTGGAGGGCGGTTTGGAGGGCGGTTTGGAGGGCGGTTTGGAGGGCGGTTTGGAGGGCGGTTTGGAGGGCGGTTTGGAGGGCGGTTCGGAGGGCGGTTTGGAGGGCGGTTTGGAGGGCGGTTTGGAGGGCGGTTTGGAGGGCGGTTTGGAGGGCGGTTTGGAGGGCGGGTTGGAGAGCGGTTAGGAGGGCGGTTAGGAGGGCGGTTAGGAGGGCGGTTAGGAGGGCGGTTAGGAGGGCGATTTGGAGGCTGGATTGGAGGCCGGGTTGGAGGGTAGTTGGAGGGCGGGTTTGTGAACGGACTGATGGGCGAATTGGTGACGAAATCGGTAAGCGGGTTGATGGGCAGGTTAGCGGGTTGGCGGCTGGTAGCAGGTTAGTGGGCGGTTTGGTGGGCGGGCAGGCAGTAGAGTTAGGCAGTGATCCTCCTCCTCTTGCTTGTCAGGCTCCCCTAACGGCGACATCCATTCCCTAAGCCCGCGGGCGTTTCCCGGGCGCGGTGCCGGGCCGCGACCAAAGCTTTACGCCGCGCGCGCGTCGGCCATTGTAACGTAAATCAGCCGCGCAAACCCCGCAGCCGCGGCCCCGACGCACCGCGCCGCGCGCGACTTTCATGCTCTCTCTGCGCCTTTCTGCACGAGGTGTGGCCTCCGCGGGTGGAGGGTGGGCGGGGACATCCACGTCTTTCTACGCACGAGATGTGGCTGTCTTTCGTCGCAAGCACGTCGAGAGCACTCGGTGCAGACGATGGCGAGGGCAATCTTCGTGAAAAAATACATTGCCTTTGCGGAGGGAAGTGAAGGACGTGCTACACGGGGAACGTGGTGGAGTTTCTGCGTGGAGGATGTGGAAGCGGCGTCGTGTTCTGTGTGTGAGAGTAACCAGAGGCTCTGAGAATGCTGTTGGCAAGGTGAGTCATTATAAAAATAGCAAAATGCCGAAAAAGATTATTTTAGAGTACCACTTAATTCAAAAGATAGGTTTGATGTCCGAGGGGTCGTGACATCAGACATACAGGTCGAAAACTATTCATGTTTGTGAAAATCCTAAGTACGATTTAGACGGAATTTTTTGTTCATTGACGAAGACACATTGTAAAAGGAAACATTTTTTCCACGATCGTACAAAAATGTGGTTTTCTACGAACTGCTACGCACGCTAGAAGTTAGTCGTTTCGTAAAACATCCGAAAAATGTCACGTTTCCGTGCCCATAAAACTTTTTCCCCGAGATGTCTTGTCAGAGTGTAAAAAATACTGTTGCGCTCGGTAGGTAAGTCTCAACAGAAGTAAGAAAATAAAGCACACATTAACGGCAAAGTAACTTTAAATTAATTATTGTTAAACCCTTCCCAATAACTATTAACATATAATTAAATATTCACACATAAAAAGTAGGAAACTATTAACGTAATTTAGTTTTATGAAACTTGTAAGAAAACGTTCACCTATTGAATATCATTAACAAAATTCATGATCAAACTATTTATTAATAACAAATTTTATAAAATGCACAGGCCTCCTCGTTAGAATGATACTAATGGGCAATTATTCGATTAAAATATGAAGAGCAAACATGAAACAAATCATAATTCGTTATATAAACATTTTTATACGAGTGTAGAAAAAATGTTTATATTTCATGAGTGTAATGATCGTTTTTGTTTACCTCGACCCACCTAGAACAAAATCCTTCAATATCGATATTGCAAAAAATAATCATTTCACGCACTTATTTAACAATAACTACTTCGGTGTCAAGGACAAATGTAGATTTTGATCACACAAGGAAATCGGAAAATTAAGATACTACACTAGGACGAAGAAAATCTACTTTTTCGGTATAAGAGACCCAAAAAACATTTTTCTGTCCAAAAATCGGCACTTTTACAGCTGATTTATGTAACTTTTTTATTGTACGAGTATCTGAGAAAGTAACAAAGTAGAACAAACTATTAGATTTGCCGCTTCAGAGGCAGAAAAGATAACAACGAATCGACCTAGTGGAGGGGTAGTATAGTGTCGATATAGATATAACAGAGGTGATAATAGTTGGAGAAGAGTTAGATATGATAATGTTCCTGTTATTTGGCTCGACAGTCCGTCATGGGCCTTGGCCGACCACTGGTGACCCAGCCTCTCGGTTCGTGTGGTTAGCACGAAGACATCCTTTCTCTGTATATACTGGTATTCATAACTTTATGATGGGACTTCACATCGTCACACAGTAATAGATACTGAGATATTTGTAAGGAAAGCGCACAGGTATAATTTGCCTCGGTCGAGAATTGAACCTGGTTGTGCCGTGGAAAGCGAGCACGCTAACCAACGAGCCAGCAAGGGAGGCCATATGATAGCTCAGTCGTGATCGTTTTTTATTGAGAATACTTTTACGGTTGTGCCGTTCCTACTGCCGTCTTCTCATCCGTAGTCTCTTCAAGCTCCTTTGCAACCAAATTTATCAAAGCAAGAGACAGAAATAAAAATTGCCGGTGGTGCTGGAGAAGGTTGGTTGTTAGTGATTCCGTTAGAAGGTTGGTTGGTTGTTACTGATTCCGGGAGCGTCAACTACTGAAGTTATTAGTCCCATAAGTGTAGGGCATGTTTTTTATCGAGTGATGGCTGTGTTCTTCCCTCTTTGGATGGCGAGATCCGGCGCCGACCTACCGCAGGCTAGCGCGATTTTCTTTAGCTAGGTATCTTCCACCAGCGGGGCATCGCCTCAGGCGGGGCAAGTTTTGAGCTCCCGACCGGTCTCCCGGCATGTGTCGTAGTGTAGTTCATGTAAGCGTGAGTGTAAGTAAGGGGTGAGGATAGGACAAAGAAGAAGTAGGAAAGATCGCGCGCGGTCCGTGGCTCGTTTGTTAGGGTACTGCTCCGGCATTCGCCTGGTGTTGATCGGAGAAACCACGGAAGACTACCAATCAGAGCAGCCTGCCGCTAGAATTCTCCTCCAGACAGTGACTGAATTTGACCTAGCTGAGAAGCTAGTGTCGAAAATCTTGCCATTGTCGGCACTCCAACCTAGAACCTCCCGGTCAGAGACACTGCAGTGACATCAGTTGATGCACTGCGCCACCTCTCCCGACGGTGCTGGAGAACATCGGTGCCAATGCTGGAAGTTGGGAGGAGAGTGTCAAAGGCAGAGGATGCTGGGGAGGGACGCTCATGTCAAAGAGGCAGGGGGCGCACAGCGCAGGAGGCAAGCCCGGTGAAAGAGACTGCCCGCGACCGTGTCGAGAACCACAGGCCGGGTCTCTGGTGCTTGTTTACCGCGGGCGGCTATTGTCACATGCTACCGCCACGCCGCCGCTCCAGCCCAGCCCTTCGCCCCACCGCCCCGCTCTATCTCCACAAAATCCACTGCCATCACCATGGGCCTCTAGCTCAGGGGTGTCCAAGTTGCAGGGGCACAACTAAAACTTTTAAGATGGTTGCGGATAGGGTTGCCAACTATGTTCAAGTAAAAGGGAGGACACTCGATAAGCGACACAAAAAAACGTATCAACACATTTCTATTTATAAATATTTAATTTAGACAAATATCAGCTCTATTTCCTTCTTGTCTCCATTTGCGATTCTAGTGAAATGATTCGTTCACAAAATGCAGATGAAGATGGTCCGACCGTCTAATTTATTTTTTGGCGCTAGACAGAGGCACTATAATGCATGCGTGTGGCAGCGTTCAGAAAAAGGATATTAATGTTTTCTATTCTAAATCAAACAATAAACGATACAATGTAGCAGATGTTAGTCATGTGATAATGAGAACTGTTACAAATTTACTAAAAGGAGGACATTTAAAATACAAAGCAGGACGAGAGGACAATTGACGTCAATGAAGGACTGTCCTCCCAAGTGGAGGTCGGTTGGCAACCCTAGTTGCGGGCCACATTTACAATACTCGGGCGATCCACACGTGACCCCGTCTCGTTCATCTCAGCAGTTTGCCAGTCTACCAGCTCCGCAACAGGGGAGGGGAGAATGGAATTATACGTGATGTCAGCCGTTTCATTCATAACGCACGGAAACACCTTGAGATGATTTTGAATTTCTGAATTTACTAGAAAAACTCCTTAAATCTAAACTTGACCTATTGTTACATTAAGCGGGTGTTGATTCCGGCAGGGTACGTGCGCTTGGCACACAATGTTCTCGCCCATCATGTAAGTCCAGTATGCCCAGGATGTCGCGTCTCTGACCGGGAGGTCCTAGGTTCGAGTCCTGACGGCGGCAGGATTTTCGACACTAGCTTTCGAGCTAGGTTCAATTCAGTTGCTGTCTGGAGGAGAATTCTAGCAGAATTCTAGCGGCCGGCTGCTCTGATTGGTAGTCTTCCGTGGTTTCTCCGATCAACACCAGGCGAATGTCGGAGCAGAATCCAACCAAACGGGCCACGGACCGCGCGCGATCTTCCTTCCTCTTCCTTGTCCTATTCTCTCCCCTTACCCACACACTTACACTAATATGCACTACACTACCACATATTCCGGGAGACCGGTCGGGAGCTTAGAGCTTGTCCCGGCTGGGGCGGTGCCCCGCTGGCGGGAGAGTCCTGGTTAGGGGGAACCCCCACTAGCCGACGGTAGGTCGGCGCCGGATCTCGGCATCCAGCGGGGGAAGATCACCGCCATCTCCCGAGAAAAAAACATGCGCTGCTCACGGGACTAAGGACCAAAGCAGTTGACGCGCCCGGAAACACAAAAAAATCAATAAAAAACAGGATGTGAGGGACTTTCCCGTTTGTCTAATAAATAACCTTTTGTGGGCCACAATAAATGGCCCCGCGGGCCGCCATTTGGCTAACCCTGCTCTAGTTCGTCGCTTACTCATCTCTATGGCCCTCGCTCCCTGATCCCGCTCATGTGCCACTTCTGGACCCTTCCCTGCTGCCGTACTCGAGGTCGTCGACATTCCACTACCGTCGCTGCTCCCAACGCCATCCATCCTCCCGGGTACACACGCTCTCGCCCTGTCCCATCCTAGGTCCCTGCGCCATCTTCGCTCACGATTACAACCCGCTCTTTAATCTGTCCTCACTCCCACATACATCCCACCACCCTTCACGTTCTCGCTTCCGTCCACAGCCACTCAAGCGTTTCCATTGCTCTCCCATTGACATCTACACTCACGGTTATATCCCTGCGCCCAGACCTGTACCCACTTATGTTCCCATACACACCTGTTATCGCACACAGCCCCAATCCCGGTCATAAACCAAGAACCACTCCCAGGCCCGTTTCCAGCCTCACTCGGCTCATCTCTGAAAGCCCGAACTACCGATCCAATTTCTGTCTACATCCAAGTTCCACCCCCACCCCCCCACACGCCTTAATCACTCCTCAACCACCCACACCGTTTCTCCCAAAGTACTCCTTTTCAACAAGCACCTACACTGTCATAGCTATAACCGCCACCTCCACCGCTGCTGACCCCGCCTCCATTGCCATCTCGGTCTGTCCCACTCTCCCCTTGCCCGCTGGCGCTGAAGGTGAGGGCACGTGCTTCACCCGGCTCAACGCTTAAACCTTTCGTCCCCAGCATTGTTTGCCGAGCCTCCGAGTACACAGACATAACGGCGGATATTTGCATCGCCCCTACGGCAAACACAAGCCGGCCGCCGCCGCCCCCGGGGGCAGCACGCCGCAGGAGGTGGGGATGGTGGGCGACGCGGCGCGGAGAAAGTCGAGGAAATGGCTGCAGTGAGTGCCCGACACCACGCACACTGTCACTCTGAAGCTCTGTTACAAGGCCAATAGACGACCCAGTGTTTGCGAAGGCAATCTATACGAGGATAGGTGTCAATGGTTTTGGGAACGTGGGGAGGGTTATGTGGGAAGTGTTATATCGCCGGCCTACTTGAAAAATTTCCCATTAAAAACCGTCATTATTTAGAAAAGTGAAGAAATATGTTTAGACAAAGACTGTTTTTACTAATAAAAATTTCATGAAGATGATTCACAAGACAGCAAGTGCATAGAATAACACTATGTCTTTGGACGCGAAACGGCTCATCTAAAAAACTGTTTTACTAC